>LBNU01026842.1:0-18778 GCA_014162995.1 Artemisia annua | reverse complement strand
TGTTGGGATCAAGGATATTACCACCTTCCATGATGGCGGATGGTAATGGTTACGAACACAAGCACGAAGAAAAAGATAGACTAAAGGGGATCCTAGAAAAATAAAACAAAATCTTACTAGAAAGGAGTCTAGTGAGTGGACCTAATTAAGAATAAAAATTAACCTAAACAATAACTATTCCCCGGCAGCGGCGCCAAAAACATGATGCGCGTGGATGGCAACACGCACTACGTTTTACCTCTCGAGGGATCTCGAGAAGCTTGCAATCCCCACCAGGCAGTGTACCTGACCGATGTAGTATAGTGTAGTGGCAAGTACCGGGGGATTGATCGTTCTCTCACAGGTAATAGTGTTCGTTAGGCTAAAAGCTACTCTAATCTAGGTCTAAGGGTGGAGGAAGATTCTTTTTGTATTTTTTTTATGTTTTTATGAAAGCAGTAAATCTCTTGTTTTGGAGGATAGGGCGGAATTAGTTGCTAGTCAACTAACCCAAGTTATCTACTTCTAAGCTACTTATATTTTGTATTTTTGGTTTTAGAGAAAATCAGTGGTGGAGAATAGTGTTTACTTAGATTTCATTACTCCCTAACTATCTTTTACCATGTAATTAGTATGTTGAGTTTGCGTGGATAACGGGTGTATTCCTAACAAGTCGTAGGGAGTGCGTTCAATTCCCTAACTCTATAAGTTCCTACCTCACTCTATGACGATACGTCAAGCATCCTATCATGAGCTCACCGATAGCAACCTATGCATGAAATACTACCTTAAAATCGATAACGCACATACGATTCACGTTTCTAAAGACGTTCAAGCTTGTTACCGTATAGGAGATTAGCCAGTTTTCTCTAGTCTAACGTAGATGAAACATTCACCTAAATACAATCACAACATACACATCACATGATAATCAATAGTTAGGTTTCATTAGATCTAAGCAAACACAAAGTAAATTAGCCTAGCATGTTAAAAGAAAGACAAGTACAAGCATAAATCACACAACACATAGACATATTGTATGAATAAAGACTTATCTTGGATTAAACATGCAAGTTAGAGGGGTTAGGATACCCTCTAAGGTCACTAATACACGAACTAGGGTTTAACCCTAAAGTTCTCCACACCAAAATTCGACTCTAGTTCTCCAAAGTTCTATAAAGTTATGAAAAATCGTTCTATATATATAGAAAACGCGGGCTGACGGCGTCAGCCCAATAGGTGACGTCGTCAGCTCGGCGATTAGGGTTTTCTGACGGCCTTCCTTGACGTGGTCATAATTGCTGGTTCCAGATCTGACGGCCTTAGTTGACGGCGTCACCAATTTGCACTACGAACTCTCTAGCCCGTCACGAGTATTTTTCCACTTCTGGACTTCACTTGTTCTTGACGGCGTCACCTTGTAGAGTGTGACGGCGTCACCTTCTGTGATCTTTAAGGTCTTTTGAGTTTTTATTGTTTTCCGCACTTTTTCACTCCGAAAACGCCTGAAAATGCTTCTTTTGAGATTTTCCCTTCAAAAGTACCTAAAATGAGAAAAGAAATGACTTTGGGTGAAATCCAAAGCAAAAACATACGAATTAGGACTCAAACTGACCCCTAAAAACGTAACATTTTTCGTCTCATCACCTTCCTTGTAGAACAGGAAATCACTTGGCCAGAGTTTTGAACTAGGCGGTGGTTTAGGGGAAGTTGAAAAACAACGAGGGCTATGCACAATGCTGCAACACATGGAACATGCAACAGTAACTATTCTTGATCGTTGGAAAGTTTCTGTTGTAAACCAAAGGGGAAGACCTCTTCGTTCACCAAAGTATATGAATAATTACCTTGGTATGTGGTCTTTTATATTATGCCATTTTCATTCGATGATGATGCCATTATGGATGTTAAAAAAACTTACATTTAAGGTTAGACTACTGGAAGTTTGTGGATTAAACCTTCATTAACGGGGTGTTAATCATTGAACATATAACCTGCAGGTGTTGGATGTGATGCAAAGGTTGCTCTCGATATTAACAATCTGATAGAGGAGAATCCAGAGAAATTTTATAACCACGTGAACATGTTTTTGGACATTCAAGTTAAGTTAGTTTGATTAAATTGAATCATAACTATATATTAATATTGTTTCTGTGATTGCAGTTTATGAATAAAATGCTATATGCTAGAGAAGGTGTGAGGAGTATAATGGATAGAACGTTAGCAGACTATCCGTGGCAAGTTCGAGTGATTGTATACGGCGTTGAAGTTGAGGTTCCTGAGGTTTGTCCAACAGTTTCCATTGGTCCAAAGATTTACAATAAGAGGTTGGAAGTTGTGAGCATATCAGGTACTTGGCTCCTCGGAAAGCTTCAGGTAACAAATAAATTTAACCTTTTATCTCTTTTACAAATATTTGTTCAAAGTTTTTTTACTTGACCAAATTGTGTCTACTTTTTGTTTAGGTTGGGCTTGGTCGAGCTCAAAGGCTTGCACAAGGGAAATGTATCAAAATTCAACATCTTGCACCATTGTATGTTCAAATATATGGAGAACCATGGTTATAATCACCATGAATATTGACCGTTTCACACCATGGACAGGTAAAAAACAGGTACTTTCTAAGTTGACAAAAAGGTCGGGTATTGCTAGGGTCTACTTGGGTTGACCTGAAATACCTTGTCCAACATAATCTAAATATTGGATTACATGATTTAGGATGTTTTATGCACTGACATTATATGTTGGATGATTTTTAACTACTTGACCCATTCACTTTTAGTTAAGACGGGTGAACCCAACAACCTCCATGGTTTTGAATTTATGGAGTGTGAATTATTAAAAGTAAATCACCCTTATCACTCTTACTTGATCATATAGGAAATTGAATGAAAAATATGTGGCACCTACATGGCTGAAATCGTGTATATTGCTGAAATCATGCGTGAACATCTTTTAGTTGTTAATTCTGATTTTAACGTCAAGTCCGATGACAATGTACAAGCTAACACTGCTGCTGCAACTGGTAAACTTTGTGTTTCTTCAATTTTTTTTATAAATATTTATATATAGGCCACATGTACATAGAAACACCTGAAAGGTGAGTTTCTACTCTGGCTAATACGTTAACGAGTGTTCAAATTTTTCAAGGAACACAAACCACGTAGAGACATAGTAGCAGGTGCACATAATTTAACTTTAGACAATCATACTCAATTCCTATTTGCTAAATTTTATACTGTATGTAATGGTAACTTGCTGATTCTATAATATTTGATTAAATGTTTTGCCATATGTAAATATGAAACTAAACTCATTGAACTACCAAAATTCAAATGGATTTAGTTCTATCCATTTATTGTTTAACTATTACAAAAAGAAAATACACCTTAAGTATTCTTTATATTGATTCGTTAACGTATTTAATTCACATAAGTCTAGCCCGATCATTGTTTGTTTTAAAATGATACAATATTTTCTCGAAGAATGTTTATGTTATGGAGAAAAAGTTACCCTATTTTAAGGTAATTTGCTCAAATATTTCATACAGATACTATTGGATAAGTTATTGAATTGCGGTGATCTTCAAGTTTAGGATCAAAAGCGAAAACAAAGTTACACTTTTAAGGTAATTTTTTCACAATCATACATACAGTAGTTGTTTGACGCAAAAATAGAGATTGGAAAGTGTTAAAAAATGATTGCAGTATGAAATTTGGGTGCACTTTACTAACTTTTTGTTTAGCAGCCCCTATATGTACGTTACTGTGGCTCCAAATGTTTTTAAATATATCTACCGTTAATTGAATATTGGTCATAATTATTGTTACTCTATGCAGGAAATAGCATAAAAGGATCACATATTCTTTATTGTGATAAAGTTGGTAATTACACAAAATCAACAACAAACATTGTATATACAAAGAAACTTTATTTCGCATTTGTGTTTATTTGGTAGTATATGTTGTTCTTTTGGACCATTTTGTAACTTTTTTCTCTCATATTCGATGAACATATATTTCTTTTCGTTCTTAATCCATTAAATATATAATTTAGTATATTTATAGCTTATTTTCAATAACTTACTTTTATCAACGATATTAATAAGTGTAGCCCACCCAAAGATACAAGAAAACATGGTCAAAACCCTTTCTAAGCATACGACAACTTTACCACAAACTTAATTCCATTTTTAAGCTTACAATCCTCTTTCAACATGTCCACTTTATAACCATATTTATAGAAGTCATCCCCGGCCCATTGGGCGGCTCGAAACTAGGTGTATTATATATATATATATTTATATGAGTATATAGTATAAATATAGTATCCGCTATATATATATTATATATATACTATATAATAGGTATATATATGATATATATAGTATATATTATGTATATATTAATAGTAAGGTAGTAGTACGTTGAGTAATTATATCATATATAGTATATTATGTAGTATATATATTTATGTACATTAGTACATATATATATATTTATACGTGATATATATGTATACATATTTATATCTATACATATATTATTATGTATATATATATAATATGTGGTATACGAGTATGGTAGGTATAGTATATATATTATATATAGGTATACATATGTATAGAACATATATTATGTGATAAATTAGTATATAATAGCATAGTTTATACTGATAACATATGTGTATACTAGTTAGTATACATATGTTATATATCATATATATAAAACATATGTGACTATATATACACATGTATATTATATAGTACATATGTGTGTAATATATATATATACCCATTTATGCGAGTAATACATACGTATTATATAGTACGTATATATATAATATATATAATATATATATATTATACTATTATATATATATTATTAATATATACCACCAACAATATTATATATATATACAATATGTATATAATATTAGCACACTAGTTCATACATATTATATATATAATTATATATATATATATATATACCATTATGTTATATATATATTATCATATGTATATATATATCATATATACATATTGTATATATATATACATATTGGTAATGTGGATATATATATACATATGGCCTTATATATTTTAATATATATTATATATATATATATATATATATATTCGAATGACTACGCTCACTATAGCGCTGTTACTTATACAACGGAGGAACATCAAGGAACTAAGAAGAATGACCGTACTTTTGTTATTACGAGTCATACAACTCATAACGTTCTTGTTTTGCTTTATATTATTCCGATGTTATTAACCTCTTGATTGTATTAATCTTGGATCCCACAAATTAAAACATATTGCATTTTAATCAATGTTTGTTTTGATTGTAAAGCCTGGTATTAAGTTCAGCATTCATTTGGAATACTTGTGATTTATAAAGCCACGAGGGATCTAACAAGTTTTACAAACTATAACAATTTGTTTGTTAACCACATGCGCCGCATCTAGTAAAATAGATGCGACGCATCCTATCCTGTATATTATTTTATTTCTTATTAATTCCAGGCTCGATACGACGCATCCTCTTCCATAGGATGCAGCGTATCGATTGACCTGATGATTTTTAATTTTTAATTTTTAGGTTTTATTTTCACTAACTACTAATGTATTATGCAAATTTGAACCTTCTTAAATCAGGTGTGTTAAAGTCTAGGTGGTATTATAGATTCTTGCACTTTATGTGGAAACATCATTCATGAAGCTTAAACGTTCTCATCCACAAGAAAGTTGATTTGCTCATAAACGCAATGGAGGATCATTCCAAGCAAATATCAGGGGTGTTTTTCCGTTCTAATTCTTTTATTTTCTAGTTTTTAACCTTTGACACAAACAACGAGGACATTGTTTAACTTAAGTGGGGGCATGGAGAATTAGAACGCTTACTTATCTTAAACTTTTCAAAATATGCTTAATATATCAAAATTTAAAAAAATTGTAGCATGTTTGTGTTTAAGTCTAAATTACATAACCTTATTTCTTCCAAAAAGCAAAACTTTGGTGTGTCGGTGACTTGTAAACTTTAGAACTTGGCTTGTATACTATTCGAGACCACCATAATGATATTATCGATAAAATTGGAGTGACTTGTCTAACTTGGTAAATTTCTAGGATTAAACCCAAAAAGCCTTTGTATGTTATGTGATATTAACTAACTACATTGATTAATTAACCCCCGTATAAACCCTTTTGTTTACTCTCACTTTTAGAGTAAGATACCCCTAGAAAACCCTCAGAGCCATTCCTTTCGTTTCTTACACCTTTGTTAAAAATGTTTCGTTACACCCTTACACCTTATCCTACCATGTAGATTAAAATTTGTGGTTAGTTACTTTAGGCAAAGTGTGTTTCCTTACATTACCTGTGTTCACGTGCGTAATTCATTATCTTTGGTTAGGTCAGGAAATTGCACAATGCAATTGGAGTGAAAGTACATGTTGTATATTTTTAGTTTATTTTTCGTGTGTTTACTACTTTCACTATTACAGTTATTTCTGAAAGTTATGAAAAGTATGAAAAATCATCCGAAAAAATCGTGATAGAAAAAGTTGTGAAATTTTACACATGTGAAAAAAAAATCGAAAAAATAGAAAAGAAAAAAAAAAGAGAAGAAGTTGGAAATTTGTTTAACCAACTTATGTAAAGTTTTGTATTAAGTGGGAGATATCACAACTATTTGTTGTTGTATTATATTTATAGATTGAATCGGAGTTGGCCGTTATGGGAACGCTAACTAAGGATTATTCTTTGTTTAAGATTTATTGAGTATAATTCGTGTCTACCTAAAGCGTGAGTTACATGAGTAAAAAGCGTGAGTTATTCAATGATATGAGTCTTATTCATGGGATGGTTGAGAAAGTAATTAACCACACTTAGGATTTTAATTTATTTGTTTGTCTATTTTTTATTTCACACCAATTTATATCCTAAATGTTATCCCTACCCAACCGTATTGTTATATTCGTTGTTAGCTTTCGAGCATCCGGATATGATGATGGCTAAGTAAGAATGAATAAGGTAGTGACCATCCTAGTATTAGATTAATTGATTAACGCGCTAGGATCTAGTGTGTGACTTGGTGAAAATCCATTATGCAAATAACGCGCCAGCGATCCAAGAAGTGCACTAGTGACCATCCGTTAGTTGAAGCCTCGAAGACTCGCGCCAGCGATCTACTAAGTTTTTGTAGGAGATGTTTGAACGAAGCTAGGTTTAACCCTTCAGCCTCAAAACCTTTTTACCGCTTTAGACTTGTTACTCCTTAGCTTTAGTGGGGGAGATGCGTATACTTGTCAAGCTGATGATAGAATATTCGTCACAACTAAGCAACTAAACGATTTAGAGTTGTTTTATATTGAAAAATTATTTTGTTTCTACTTCGTTAAGTGTTTGGTTGTGTGATTATGATAAGACGAATACGTTCATAATGATAAAAATAAAATCCTAATACCCTTTTAGGATACATTTTCATAAGATTAAATTTAAGGTTTACTTGGGGACAAGTAAAGTTCAAGTGGGGGGATATTTGATGAACTCAAATAAGTACATATTATTACCATCATTTATCCTATTTATTTGACTTGTTTTACTTTATTATATATGAAAATCGGTACTTTAATGTTTACTTTAGTAATTCTCAGGTAAAAACATGTAATAGGTGAAACTTGGCGATTTTGGACTAATTATGGAGCAAAACGAGCAAGATGTCAAAAGTCTACTGAAATCCAGAAGATGCGTCGTATCTCTCTCAACAGATGCGCCAAAATATCATACTTAGATGAATTCGAAGACCATTGCTTGACTTTGAAGAATGCGCCGCATGTAATTATATCATGTGTCGCATATGAAACTTTGGTCAAAGAAGAAGATCAAGCTCGTTCTACTCCAGATACGCTGCATTACACTTCTGACATACGGCGTATCAGTATCAAGACTTCACCAAATAAAATCCAAGATACTGAAGGATATGCGTCGCATAAAGATTCAAGTTACGCCGCATCTGAAGACGATGTACGAATATTCCAGAATATATTAATCTTGGACCCCACGGGAAGTTAAGTCAATGCGCCACATCTGCCTATTACATGCGCCGCATCGAACCCTAAGACAGAAACTATAAATACCCCAAGACCTAGACGAATTTTGTGTGCAACATAACCCTAATGATCCGAGTTCAGTCGAAGAAGCAACACAAGACACACCTCAAGCGAAGATATTAGAGCTGTAAGAAGGTCCTGCATGTATTCAATTCATTAAGTAGTTTTGTTTTATTGTAATACTACACTTTAATTCATCAGGATAGATGGGCATGTGTATGTGACTACGGAAAATCATACATACGTCTTAAAATTTCTTTCCCATCAATTAAAGTTTATATGATGATGTCTTTGGTGACTTATATTAGTGCATTGATAACCTCTGTGTCTAGCTGAGCACTGCTTGGGCTGCCATACCCCTTCCTTGCCTATTTAATCTGACGTCTTTGGATAAATAGGATAGTCATAAGTAATCATTAAGGGTTTACCCGCTGATATGATGAGAGCCAACGAGAAAGATTTAACTAATATACACTTCATATAAAACTAGCAATAAAACAAGTGACAAGCTACTTAATTATCAGGACAGGTCTTCTTATAGTCTCTATTATCTATCTATGTACGTGTATGTTATTCGCTGATTCGTGCTCATTAGTTTAATTTACTATTTAACTCAACCAATCTGTGCCAGTCTCTCAGGCTGAACCCCCTTTTCGTTAGATTAGGCTATAAAACTAACTTAGGATATTAAAATACTGATTAGGTTAACTAGGTAAATCGTTCCACTCTTAGTGATCGACACTCTACTTACCATTATATTCATACTGACCGGGTACACTGCTCGTTAAGTGTGTGTGTTATTGATAAGTCAGCTAAATATAAATGTAAAACTTGAGTAGGCATTAACACTGCTAAACCGCAACGACACATCACGCGCATCAGGGACACAGGATTAGATGATAGATATGTGTGGTTCTAATGAAGATGTAGACTCTGAAATGATATCGTTCTCAGGTGAGAGTGCATCTTTTGGAGGAGACTCAGGTGGAGTATATACTAGCTCATTTTATTCTACTTCTATAGCATCATCTTCTATCAACATTTCATCAATAGTGCTAATCACCTGATTTTCCATATCTTCATCTGAATCTGATTGGAAAGTAATTTCATCATCAGGCATTTCCTCTATCTCAGAGGAAGAGTCCTCCATCAGCATATCATCTGTATAAAAAACAAGTGCCAGGAGATTAGTTTCAACATCAACATTAGCTCCTCACTAGCACTCTAGGTTTCATCTACTAGGTCCTTAGAGCTAAAAATTGAAATTATGGTATAGGGTGATTTTGGTGAATGGTTAGTATCCATTTCATCTGTGAGTTGTTTATTTCTCACTTAGTTGTAAGGATCTTTTCTGTGTCCCTCTGGCAAAAGATATGTTTTTAGAATGCCATTATTGAAATCTTTTGTTTGAAGTGATGGGTTTGTGTTCCTCTCATCAGAGAGTTGTGTATTTCCCCCTGAGCCGTGAGAATCTTCTCGGTGTCCCTCAGGCAAAGGTTGTGATTTACGAAAGCCATCTTTGGGACCTTTTGTTATTTGTGATTTAGTACCCTCAGGGTCTGAGTGAGGTTTAGAGTCCCCAAGGGTCAGGTCCTCAAACTTAGGTTGTTTTTTGCCATGAGTCAGGCCAAGAGTTATAAGGTCAGTTTATGAGGTTATAAGCGCTGAATCATCGTCCCTTAGTGCAAAATCAAAGTTTATAGAAAATATAGATCGTGCAAACTCATACATACCTATGGGTCGGGGGTTAGCCTGATCTTCACCTCCCATCCTACATAAATTTGCAGAGAAGGTTGCTTGTTGTGCCCCTGCTTTTATTTCATGTACCTTTGTGGTAGCTGAAGTTTCCAGTTGGTTTCCTACATCCTCAGGCACAGAGGCTTCTATACCTGATGAGTTGCCTTTGGGAGATGATGGTTTCTTGGTTTTCTTTTTGGAAGACTTTGAATGGCTGGATTCTTAGAGGGTGTTTTCTTTGTCTTACCCTTTCTCCAAATTTTGATTTTCGAACAGAGGTTTCTTGCCCAAAAAATGCAGACATATAGTCATCAGTGACACCAATAATTTTACATATGTGATGAGTCAGAGACGCCTCATCAGCGCGTAATTTTTGTCATAAGTTTGGCCGCCAAATTTAGAACCAATTAAAGGAGTGTAGTTTGGTTTTTTAAAACCTTCTTGTTGCAGATGTTCTATCATCAGGGTTGTGGATCTAGTATACCAAACATTTTCACCACATATTTTGTGACAAAGTTTTTCAACAAAATCATCAAAAATAAGTTTGGCATAATTTTTCTCCCTAGATGAGCCCATGATATTTTGGTCATTTCATAATATCAATATGAGGGTATTTTAGTTACTTCATGTTTTTAACTGGTCAAACTAGTGATCAATATAAAAATGGACCAAGCCCGTAACGGGTGTTTCATTTAGATCACACTCGAAAACTAATAACTAAAAATGAAACGCACAGCGAAAAAATATAGTTAACTACTACAATATTGCAACAACGACCAAAAGGATATGAGAAACACATTGCAATGTATTGTGTAGTTTTTCAGTTGGCAGTTAGTGAAAATGATCTTTGTGTTACTAATATAAATTCTTTTAGATTAACCAAACCACATCGTATATCTTTTTTGAAATCATATCAATTCTATATAATAAATTATTTAGGACATGCTAAAATGGAAGTCTTAAAATATTAATGTAACATCCCGCTTATTCAGACCATATTATTGTTTGATTTGCCCACAGGCTCAAGACTTTGCTTTGTGTCCTTCATGTGGAGACTTCCTGGAGGTTACCCAAACCACTACTACTTTCACATGAACAGGCTTAACTGCCAGTTCCTAGGAACTCCACCTGCAGTAGATCACAAAACGCGTTGTGTCGTTGTAAGACGAATGTTATCTTATGAACCAAGTTGATGGTACATATAGTTTTAAAAAATCGGACCGGACCAATGGGTTTAACCGGGAACCGGAGTTGCCAATGGTTCAGCTAACCAATAAAAATCGTCTGAAAACGAACATGAGATGAACATCGAAACCAGTAAAAACGGGTGAACCGGGTCGGACCGGGATCATTTTCTTATTTTGTTTCTCAGGTTAATCAACTCATCCTTGTTATTTTGTTCGTATCTAAACTTTAATCACAAGGTATCCGCTTTCTCAACGGTACCCGGCTAGTCTATCTAACTATCTTATAATGCACAAAGGCCTACTATTATTAGAATACTTAAAATTAAGCCTTACACATTTTAATACTAAAAGTACAAGTGATTCAACACAATTAGACATTTAATGTCATACTACTTATAGAAATTCTCCTCATATTTAATTCTAATATACAATTAATAACATTAAATACAATAAATAAAACATTATGTACATTAAATACAATTAATTAACTGGTCAATAAATACAATTAATTCACTTATTAAAACACCCCCTACATAAGAAATACAAATTATCAAGCATATTGTACAACCAACTTAAACACAATTCCCGCATTAAATGTCACTAATACAAATAATAAAGCACATTATACAAATATTCAAGCACGAACGAGCAACGGGCCAAATGGGCTCGAGCCCGAACGGGCACGGGCCAAACGGGCTCGAGCCCGAACGAGCACGGGCCAAACGGGCTCGAACCTGAACGGACACGAGCCAACGGGCTCGAGCCCGAACGGATACGAGCTAAACGAAAATTTTGATATCCATAAATTTATTGTCAAAAAGAACATAATAAACTAAAATACATGATTCACCAAAAATTTTATTTCAAGATAACCGCAGCTGCAACGCGGGAACCTGCTAGTATTCTACAATGGAAGCAAGATATATACTGATAGTGATTTAATAAGCAAATATGTTATTAAAAAAAAAAAAAAAAAATCGATTTAATAAGCGAAAGATTCCCGATGTAGATGTAGATTATTTACAAATTCATACTGGTATTATATTGTAGTTAGAGAATGTGACAATTATTGTCATGTTACTTTATCACTTGTCTTCTTTGTGATAATAGGTTTGAACAGTTGAAAAAAAAAAACAAAATGTGTATACATATGTTTTGTCTTAAAGTTTAATTTGGTGGTGATGAATGAAAATGATCCCATGACTTACAAGTCTCGAAGAACAAAACTATCATTTTCTCTCCGAGTTGTCTTTGTTACTTAGATTTAAGTACTACTAGTTATCCCCGTTTTAAATTGCCCGCCATCTAAGTTGTGGCCACATAAATTTTAAGTTATACGTAATAAATACAAGTTATATACTCCGTATTGTTTAAGTAAAAAAAAAGGTTAATGTGGTATAGTTGTAAATTTCCAAACTCAAGTTGAAGTGTTGAACATAATTTTATAAATTACATCAAAGAAGCCAAAAGGAATTAGGTTTTTCTGGTTTACAATCGAAAGCGAACCGAATTAGATTTTGATGTGTGGTTCGGTATGATATTTGATCTAACTTTGGTGGGGTTATTCAAACCAAGGAAACTTAATCATCAAACGCAATACACTCGAAAACTAAATTGATGAACATCCATTTGTGGAGGCGAGGAGCTAATGTTTATTGAGTTTATATATATAAATCTTTGCTTTGAGATTTATCGAATCCAATCAATATGGTTGACATTTTTGCCAACAAGGGATGGCCATATGTGGAACATTTTAACTCAAATGATAAAGGTGAGATGGTCCGAAAAGTCTTTATGCCCTAGTATCGACAGACGAAGATGACAGAAGAAGATGCAAAGACATTTCTATCTTCCATTAAGCTACGAATCATGACCAAATAATATGGAGACGTAATGGATGAAAGCATTGACTCCTTCATACTTGCATACCAAGACCCCACCATTAATACCAACCACCACTCACTTTATTCGCTTCACTATCCTTGTCAAGAACAAAAAAAGGAAGAAAAAAAAATTTAAAAATTAAACTAAAATTAAAAAATAAATAAATAGAAAAAGAAAAGTTAAAAAGAAAGAAAGAAAGATTACATAATCCTTGTCTCAACGACTTATAGAGAGTGTATATTCGTTATTAAAAATTAAAATGACTTAAAAATAGTTTAATATTTTAAATATTATTTAATCTTTAAACTTTTATACTGTAATTTTTTATTTCTAATACAGACTTGTTTCTAGGAATGACTACAAATTGAACCCGTAAGTTTTGCATCAAGTGTCAAACAAGAATCACGATTTCTTAAGTATAATTATTTGCCGCTATTTACCTTTGATTTGCACGAGTATTCGTCTAGTATATTTTAAATATAAACAATTTTCAGGAAATTTTGTTTTGTTCACCATACAGTAAATTTTTGTCTTTCAGATTTAATTGTCGTTGCAAAATAAGTCCATGGGAACTAAAAATGCAACAGAAATCAGTTTTCGGAACCAAATATTTGACATAGTTCTTTTGTCTTTTTCTGAAACTTTACAAAAACAGTCCCTAAGTTTTAACAATTGTTGCATTAGGTCCTCGAGGACTAACGGTGTAATAGAATTCAACTTTCAAGGATAAAACATTTAACATAAATTTACATAAATCATCCCCCTTCAAACTACCTTTCATTGCAAAATCATCCCTATATGAAATCCATCCTAAAGGTCAACCATGTAACGGAAATTTACATAATTCCATGTAGTTTACCTGATCTTGAAATATCATCCTTAAACTTTTATTTTATGTGAAAAATAAATATTTTACCTAATCAATCATGTAACGAAAACTTCGCGTCTTGCAACGAAGCGCAAATGAAAAATTCTCGTTCTAAGTAAAGTAAAATAAATCACAACTTAGTTTTGCGTTAATATAATCAAAGTCTTTTAAAGATTAATGTTAAAAAAAAAATAAAAAAAAAAAATATAAAAAAAAATAAAACCTCTTATACAAAATTCTATTTTAGTCAAAACTAAATAATTTAACATGTGGCATGTGTAATTCTTTAGTTGCTGAGTTTGCCAAATCACATTTCACAAATTATCCACATCTGCAACATTGCAAAAGTTAGCAACCAAGATGTAGAAATTATAAGGAAAATTCTCTACAAAATTGAATCCATCACTTTTTTAACCCTTTATTCAACCAAACACTATAATAATTAGTGTAAATACACCTTTAGTGCCAAAGTTTTCGCAGATTTTACGTTTAGTCTAACATCGGATAAAATTACAGCATTAGTCCCCAACGTTGCCAATATTGCTCGTTGCCGGTCCAATTTCTTAACGACGTTAGTTTTTTCTCGTTATCTCCAGTTATGTGCCATGTACATGTGGATAGATTTGTCTTTACACTGTTTTTGTCTTTTTATGCATTTGTTTAATGTTTAATTTTAATCTTTTAATGTATTTTTTAAGTATTTACTTTTTTGCCATTTTATTAATTTATTAATTGTTTCATTTTTTTCTTTTTCATCTTCAACTTCAACCTCTATGTATTCTTTAATATCATATCAAATGGTTATATTTCTTTTCTCTTATTATTTCCGACCACCACCATGGTATTCCGATCACCTCGGCCAAAACTTTTTTCTGGAAACATTAATCTAATTCTTAAAGCAAATTGATTTCCAAAAAAATCTCATAATTTAATTCAAACTCCTTAGTGCACAAGTATTCATTTTTCTTTTTTCTTTTTTAAATCTTTTGAGGCTTCTTGATAGTCTCAAAAGACCCTTGATCAAAATTTACACTGCCTTATAATTTTATAAATCTAAGCTTTTTTAAGCTTGATATTGCAGTTTTATCTTGTAGTTTAAATCATGTCAAGGGACTTTTTACAATATCACTAAGCTGATTATTTTACAAGGGTGAAAGTTCCCTTTAACAAAAAAAAAAAAAAATAATAAAATAAAAACAAATCAATCATTTATATTTTGATCTTTTACCTACTTTTTCAATCTTAATTTTCCTAAAAAAAATTTATCTGCATCAAGCTTTTACTTCAAAAACACTTACCTAAATCAAAACCAAAAGTTATCAAATTAGATCATAAATTTATACGTATGTCTTTAATATTTACATACGCTCAATACCAAAATAAAATCTAAAAGAAATTCAAATTAGATCCATATTTCAACAAACTTTCTTCTTCTGGTTCAAATCTCAACCGTGTGTGTGTTTTCATTTCTCCAATAACAGTAGCCACCAAACCCCTCATCGTCACTCTCACAGTCCTACTCCTTCTCACCTTCGACGTTACCTCCAAACAAACACACAACGATCTCTAAGAATTAGAAGAAGAAGATCTCAGTTTCTTAGAAGAAGCCATCACGATCATCAACTTCTTTTTTCTGGAATCGGTCGGGATGGGCGGAGATTTCAACATCTCAGATCTTAATCGGGCAATATGGACGGACTACTCAGTACTTTAACGGGTAATTTGGGTGGGAGATGTGTAATTGACAACCTCTTTCACACCGTCGCCGCTATTACCACTTTCCGGCCACAGACACCACATATACATACCAGTATCAAAGTATGTTGTGTAAGAGAAATAAAAGTATAACTTTAGACAAAAATTGAATTTTGTATTACCGTTTGATTTAGGAATAGAGTTTGAACAAGAGAGTTTAATTTTTCAAGATAAGAGAAAGAGTTTTGAGAAAGAATATAATCACATGAGTTGTTAGGAAAGAAATTAATAATTGGATAACTGTAACAACAGTAGTATATTATTTCTTTTAAATAAATAAAAATATTTTATTAATAAATAATTATGAATATACTATAAAGTCATATAGATTATGAAATAAATTCTTGGGATAATTACCAAAATGGCCCGGTTGCTCTGACGTCTAGGCATTTTTGCCCTGATTTTTCAATATTCCCGTTTTAGCCCCGGTTGCCCTTGGCAACAAGCGTATAACCAACCGCATGATGACAAGTGTCATTTTTTGGGGCAGTTTTTGTGTTTTTTGGGCAACTTTTGTATTTTTTGGACAACTGGAGGACACTTGTCATCATGTGATTGGCTATAAGCTTGTTGCCCTGGGCAACCCGGGCTAAATCATGAATATTTCAAAATCGGGCTAAAAATGCCTAGACCGCAGGGCAACGGACTATTTTGGTAATTATCCCTAAATTCTTTTATCAGTGTGCTGGTTAAAAAGTCATATGCTTAAACGTATAAATATAAATGATAAATATATTGTATAAAATTAATCTAAAAATGTAAGAGTATTATTGTTTTTGATACTTTTTTTTTTGAACTTATTGTTTTTGATACTAAACGCAACTATATAAGATCAACTGTTATGAATAAATCAAAGAAAGATTGTATCATATGCCTATTTTAAATGGGTTTTAACATTTTAGAAATAGATAAAAGAACATGATAGCAAAAATTGTTAGGCGCTATTGAGGCGGTCGGATACCGCCTAGCGATTAATCGGTCATTCGGGGATTAATCGAGGATTAATCGGATTGTAATATTTATATAGAAAATTATAATTGTACCTTCAAATTTCAAATACTTCAAGTATTCAAATATAAACATGATACTTCAAAGTTCTAACAAAAAGTTATAAATGTAATTCTTCAAAGTTCATAGATTTTGCCACTGTCAAAACCCATATACTTAAAAAAAAAAAAAAAAAAAAAAGGTCTTAATTGTAATTTTAGGGGAGAGTTGACTGTGTTGACTGATTAGGCGGATTAGGTAGATTTTTTTCGATTAAAGAGTTTGTTGATCGATTTTTAACCGATTTTTGACAAAACCAATTAAATAGGCCGATTAGGGAAAATCGGGGCGCTTAGTGACCTCCTAGCGCCTAGGCGCCCGATTTTTACAACACTAAAAAGTCGGAAATTATCCTCACGTGAGAATAAAAATTACAAATGCATTACAAAAATGAATAAATTAATAAAAAACAAAAAAAATAAACAAATAAAAAATGAATTGAAGGACAAAAAAATAAACATTAAATAAATGCATGAAATGACAAAAACATTGAAAAGACAAACATACCCTCATGTACATGGCACATGACTGGAGATAACGACGGAGAACTAACGTCGTTAGGAAATTGGACCAGCAGCGAGCAATATAGGCAACGTTGGGAACAAATGGTGTAATTTTGTCTGATTTGGACTAAACGTGAAATCTAAAAAAAAAAAAAAATAAAAAATAGGGACTAATAGTGTATTTTACTCTAATAATTAAGAACTAAGTTAAGTTAGAAAAGAATCTCTTTTACAAGTACATTTATTTTGATGCTAAATTTGAGTGTTTTAAGTTATTTGTTTATAAAATTAATTTATACCAGCCAGTTATCATCGCCTTGCAACACTGGGTAGACATGTAACTAAGGGGGTGTTTATTTTTCCTCTTAGCTAAGGAAATGAGTAGGCCCCACTTCTATTATTTCCTTTTAATGGGGAGGAGCTCATATTTTACACCCTCCATATATAGATGAATTAGTGGAAATGAGTGGGCCCCATTGCAAAAAGAAATATTAAATTATGTTTAGTGGGTCCATATCTCTTAGCTAAAAGGAAAAAGAAACACCCCCTAAATTTCACAAGCAAGTGCTTTTTGGTTATGCATTTTTCGTAATAAATTATCGTTGGTTTTACTAAAAAAAATTCATGGTAATGAATATATAAAGAAGATTATGTATTATTATGTGTATAATAACTTGAGAACTACTATTCAATTATCGATTTGTTGCCTTTTGTTTAGTTTATGAGTTATGACAGTCTCGGTTGTTGAAAATGATGAAAAGTGATAGCGACTTTGACGGTAAATCACGGTGTGCGTCAAGATTGTAGACATGTAATAAGCGGTTTTATTTGATTTCCCATAAATCTAAAATGATTTTTTTCGTTTTAATATTTTCTTTATTTGTTGGGAAATTAACAAAGTTAGACAAAATAAAGATGGCAATGAACCGCGTATTAATGGAGGGCATATTAGTCATTCTTTTTGTTGAAAATTCAACATTCAAGAAAACGCTAAATGCTTTAAATGTGGTTAAGATAAGATATTGATAAGAATTATAGCGGTTGATTGCAAAAGCTTTAAATAAATGGTTTTGATGACGTTGATGATATGGTAGGACTTCGGGTCATCGAACCCATCCAAATACGCAAGCCCACTACGAGTGGGCCGTTATAATAACATTCCGTAGCCCATGCGCCCACGAATGCGAAGCTTTTACTAAAACCCACAACAATGGATCTGCTCAGGCCCACAGAGGCCAAGCCCAAACACGGTTACGCTTGGTATACGATATCTCCTATTCTTTGGAATAGATATCGGATAAACCAAGGATTGGCGGAACACGAAACCATCTAGGGTTTCGTGTGTATAAATAGAGGTCCCTAGGTCCTCTACAGGTACGATACACAACCCTAATTCACAAACCCTTTACCTAACTCGATTACTTAGACTCTCACGCCGGAGGATAATCGGGGGGAAACAATCCCTCGATAAGCTAACGGTGTTTCTCTGTTTTTCTTAGTGCGCAGGTTCAAGCACTAAAACCCGAATTGGTACTCAGCCAAGCCTTGCCAACTTTTGTATCAACAGTGGCGCCATCCGTGGGACCCTAACACTAAGAGCTTTCCAAAAAAGGATAGAACACCAACATGAGTCAACTGCGACCTCTGAACGAGACCCAAACCTGAGAAAAGCCACTGAAGAAAACTAGTGAGCCCGA
>LBNU01026840.1:4861-18652 GCA_014162995.1 Artemisia annua | reverse complement strand
CTCATTAGGAATCCTACTCGATTTTGAAAAGGCTCTTCTAGTTTAATCTTGTTCGTGAAGAATCTAGCTTTTCTTATTGAAACGCTAGTAGTACGTGTGTGTGAGAACGAAGTGTTAGCATACTTTTGCTAACGTGATCTTGCCCTTTTCGACTTCCCTAGTCGATCCATATAATCCCTCTCCTAGGGTTTATAAGTTCTCATTCTTGGAAGCTTTTGAGGTACGCATTTCCTTTTATGTTTTGGTTAATTAATTACTTGTATTTGATCTATTTCCGCTGCATACTCTTAGATGTTTATGTGTTTAGTTGTTTTATATTATTCACATATTCCAACATCTTCAAAACTAGAACTTGCAATATACGAGTAACAAGATAAACAAACTTTCTTTTACATCTTTAAAACATTAATAAAAAAATGTCGTACCAGAAATTATCAATAATTAACATTATATAATTCGCTCAAATAAATCAATACCTTCTCAGGATTACCGCCTTTCGCAGAATGATTCTTATACCAGCTTTACGATAAGCCTTCTATAACTCATTTGATGATGTGCTTTGGGACGCCCAAAACCTCATAGTATTTTTTTTATTATCACTCTTCTTATGTGCTCTTCCAAACATCTTCTTTTCTATTCTTCTTCAATCTTATTCAACAAAATAATTACAAGTCTAATTACACAAACAAACTCAAATCAGTTGAGATCTAATCTATTACACATATATAAGAAAGTTGTACCGTTGAATAAGAAGTAGATCGAATAAGAGAATAAATTGAGTTTGTGATTGTGTTTGTTGGGCTATAGAAAAAGATCGAGATTGGAATAACGAGGGTGAGAGAAAGACGGGGAGAAAATTGTGATCTGTTGTGAAAAGTGTATTGGAGGGATATTTTGATTTTGTGGAAAATTAGGGCGGGACTTATAGTGAAAACTGAAATCCTAAAATAATGTGTCATATATGAGTGATCAAAGAATATTTACATTAACTTATTCTAGGCACTTGTTAGTGTAATTCTAATAAGACAGACTAGCCTTATAAGCTTAAGTTTATAAGTACCACTATTATCGAAAGTAAAAATGAGGCTTTTATATTCGGTTATCTGAGTTTAAGGTAAAAAGTCAACCGAAAACAGAAGCTTGTCATATGAATTTATTTCATTCATTCATAAAAGTGAGATTATTTGTCTAAAGTCATTAAGGCACAAACCAAAGTAAACAAGCTAAAGTGAACAAACAAAACATAATATAAATGCACGAACACAAAAAAAAAATCATACACAACTAATGCAATGGGAAACTTCCCATTTTGTCAAGGTGTAATGGGTCGATAAACTGATGTAATCAACTTTCTTAATTCTTATCTTGAAAAGAAGTGTTGTATAAAGTAGAGTGCATTGATTGGCTATATACATATATGCGACTTTCTTATTATTATCTCAAATGGAAGCGGTGTGTAAAGTATAGTGGGTTGACGCTTGCTATAGGCGTCACGGCTTATTATATATAGCAAGAACGTAAGAGTCGTTTGTTTAAAAGGGGAAGTCTCGTTCGATGAAGCAACTGATTGATGTCATTATTCCTATTACACGTATTAAATAATTAACACTCAAAAATGAAAGCCATCGACTAAAGATGTTATGAAAGTGTGGAACTTGAATTATGCTTGAGTTCTCACATCACAATATGGTGATCAACGGTCTAAAAACGGACCGGACCGAGACCGAACTAGCCCAAAACCTTAAACCGAGGACCGGACCGAATGTGTTCGGTCCGGTCCGGGTTGGTCTGGTCTTTCGGTCGGTTCAGTCTAAAGAAGGCATAATAGTCGGGTTTTACGTAAGTCCGGACCGGACCGAACCGTACCAAGACTGAAATAAGAAAAAAAGTCTGGGGCGCTGGTCCTTCGGTTCGGTTAGTTTTCGGTCGGTCAGCTCAGTCTCGATCGGTTTTGGGTCTGCGATGCTCAACCCTACACCACAGGGAAGAAACCGAGGTTGACAAGTTTTCTAGTAGTGAGGTTTACATCATGTTAACACGTACATCTAAGTTAAAGTTACGCCATGTCAGGTAACCTGAACATTGATGACCTGATGAATCATTTGTTTATTCGTTTTTGTATATAATATGATTATTTTTAACTTGACCTTAAAGGAAATAATATTTATTTAAGAAAAAACAAAGTTAACTCACCAAAAGTTAGAAGGCAACACATTTTAAGTAATATGATAGATAATAATTCGATATATAGATTAATTATAAAGGTTAAAAGTTAATGACGATGGGCCATTTAATATAGAGTAAATTAATAAGATCGATTATAAATTTAATTTGATGTTCAAGATAATAGAAGTAGAATATAGTCAGCATGTGCGAAAAAATGTGTAAATTGGGTCAGTTTTTTCGATATGTTCCAAATAAAATAAGAACAAAAAACAATTTATAAAAATTGTCCCAAATACATTTGTGTTTTCACGACCTATAAAACCCGTTCCAAATACATAAGTATTTGGCACTAGCATTAAATAATGTTCCAAATATATATAGACTTTTGGCACCGTTCGTACCAACCGTTCCAGATACATGAGTATTTGGCACCAACAATAGATAGCGTTCCAAATACATGTACAAGTTTGGCACCGGTGGTACCAACCGTCTCAAATACATAAATATTTGGCACGGTAACTCAAACTGTTCCAAATACACATGTAATTGGCACCACTATTAGAAACTGTTCCAAATGCAAAGGTATTTGGAACAGTTTCTTAATAGCCGTCTCAAATACCTACTCTTTTGTCACGGTGACCCCGCAAGTGCCAAATACGTGTATTTGGCACGATTTATTTACCGTTCCAAAAAGTTTGGTCCCAAAACCCCCTTTTCTTGTAGTGAGCCCGGGTTTGGATCGGCGGATGCAACATCCGTAGAGCTTAGGCTATGACCTGTGAGTTTTGGACCATTAGGCTTCCACTGTAGGAACATAGGGAACCTCTTTGAGAACTTGCTTTAGGAATCCCCTATATGAACTTAAGTTTTGACCAGTAAGGAATGGGTAGACTTTAAGAGTTTGCTTATGTATCTTCGCTTCCGCATTACTCTGATTCCTGCCTTACATTTAGTTATGCCTTTTGGAATCATCCTTTTGGAGTTAGAGATTTTGCACCACTTAAGTTTACCACTAGTAAGTGTTGAAGGCATTTAAGATTGCATGGTAATGCATAACGCTAGTTTGATTTTATCTTCGATCCCTGATCTATTTGTTAATCCTTTTGACATCTCTTTGGGCATTCTGAGAATCTACATGGCGATGACGTAATTGATGCACTCTATGTTCGCTTCTTGCTTTTGGTATATCCTCTGTAAGCTTTCTGACGTTATTTGATTTTGTTTTACTCATCTTTTCCATTCTGAGAAGTCGGGTGGTGTTTAACGCCGAGTATAAGAGTATTTCCTTTCACTTTGAACGATAAGGGTTTGCTAGGTTAATCTGTCTTTCTTTGGAAAGTCAACTTCGATTTGATTCTGATATATGGTTGATTTCTTAAGCATTCGAGATGCGGACGACTGTTTTGCTCTGTCTCACTTTTAGTGTTTTGAATTATTTTGAAAATCCCCTACCATGAATTCCGATCATTAAAATTTTGCTATCATTATTGCTCTGGAGACTCGTACGTTACTTTCGCGATTATGAAGTTCTCTTGCACCTATTTTGTCCACCAACAGATGAACATTTTCGTGTGAATTATGTTTTGGCACCCTGAAATTTTGGATATGATTCTAGGTGAACCACCAAGTTTTCCACCGGAGGATGGAGCTGAATAGAACCTGAAGATGACAGACAACAGCAACTACCCTGGATAGTTGATGACATTCCTCGCAAAACGGAAGAGTGGACGAGCAGAACGCAGGAACTTGGTCAAGACGGCGAACCTGGAGCTGATGAAGAACATACAGTCTCACTTCCCTATTCATCGTGATTGTACTAAGATGAATTAAGAGTGGAAGCAGACTGGATGATGAGGAGATTGAAGACCGTACCAGAGATTCCCATTGCTCAGTCACATTCCAAGAAGAAACTGCAGAAGGCTTGAGGAACCAAACTCAAGTTAATGATTCTGTTTCACTCTTAAACTGGAAGATGGACGAGGACTGACTACTTGGACATAAGAAGATTCTGAAGAGACAAATTCTTGAAACGAACCTTATGATGGAGGAGTTGATGCCTTAGCGACATGTTTCTTTCGGATGATGATTGTTTGATTTTGTTACGTCCTTCTGAGCTTCCTTTGTTTTGTCGACATCGTTTCGTTATTGATCTTTGAATAGGTCTAACCCAGGAGTTAGTTGGACTGTTAGGCGGATTTGTAGATTTGTTTCACTGATTGAGATAAAGTATGATCATCATGAGGGCATATTTATATGATGCTAGTATTATGACGCCTGGCCAACGTGATAATACTTACATCATATAACGTGCACTTGTTGTGTTCATAGGATGTCTTGAGAAGTGCCTTAGTGGAGACTTAGATTTCTGTTTTCGTTTGCGACGATCTGCGAATAGTGAGACTTTAGGATTCTTTCGATCTGTATATTTGATCTACCTTATCGCCGTACGTTTTGATACGTTTAGATACTCATCCCGCGATTGTTTGACTTCTACGTTTTGATTAAATCCTAAGTTCCGTTGTAGAGCTCCCTGTCATTTGACGTTATCGATCCACTTATTTTGTCTATATAGATTTGATTCATTACCATGAAGAGCTACACCTATGCCTTGCTATGTTTACGTTTCTTATTCGGTGAATCCGTTTCATGATGATCAGTTACGAGTTAAGATATGAAGTTTTCGATTCTGAGAATCAAGATATGTCGGCTTACGAGATACCTTTGGAAGGTTGTATTGAAGACCAACTATTTGTAAATCTGAAGAGTTAAACCTATATGTGTCACCTTCATGATGCTATCATTCGATACTTTCTCACCTGATCAATTCAATTCCTTGTCCGCAAACGAAATACCCACCTAATCCTACATCNTCCTAAGTTCCGTTGTAGAGCTCCCTGTCATTTGACGTTATCGATCCACTTATTTTGTCTATATAGATTTGATTCATTACCATGAAGAGCTACACCTATGCCTTGCTATGTTTACGTTTCTTATTCGGTGAATCCGTTTCATGATGATCAGTTACGAGTTAAGATATGAAGTTTTCGATTCTGAGAATCAAGATATGTCGGCTTACGAGATACCTTTGGAAGGTTGTATTGAAGACCAACTATTTGTAAATCTGAAGAGTTAAACCTATATGTGTCACCTTCATGATGCTATCATTCGATACTTTCTCACCTGATCAATTCAATTCCTTGTCCGCAAACGAAATACCCACCCAATCCTACATCATCCTTTGAATATCTTTTAAAGAGGATACGACTGTCATCAGTTACGTTCAGTATGTGATTCTTTTGATGTGAATTCTAGGTGATGTGCCTTCTCTGGGGAAACCGAAACCATCTTTGAATTGTTAAGATCAAGTCTTGGGAAACAAGGTCATTCTATTGCTGGAATTCTTAAGGTCTAAATTTGTGCGAGTTAAACTACTCCTTTTTCTGTCTGTAGTCTGGTGGACCTTAGTGTTGTTTCGCCACCTTACCTTTTGCATTTTCGAGGAAGAAAATTCTTTTGAGGGGAGATAGTTGTAAAACTCACATTTTCATAACACGTCTAAATGACCAAAGTACCCCTATGCTTTAAAATTTAATAAAACAATTATTTTAAATACAAAATAAATCCTAAACACATGAGATATAGCAACATATGATATATGATAATTTTTATAAACATTACAATATTTATAAAGTGTACTAAAAATAAATGTCTCACAAAAAAATGTTACATTGGCCGAATTTCATTTTATTTAAGTATATAATTGATTTCAAATTTATATAATTAAGGGATAGGTATAAAATAATTATGTAAAGTGAGAAAATCAGTATAATTGATTTAATTTCCTTAATTTTGGCCAAAAATCTTGTTCTCCCTCCTCCATATACACGGCTTGATTTATTCTTCCCATTTTAAACATTTTAAAACCCTAAAACCTCCTAAAAAACTCCATTCGGCCTCCACCATCTTTCCAGAGCTCTTAGCCATTTTTTAGTTGAATACTGATCCAAGGAAGGTGAGAAAAATAGTCTCAAGGATTGGAAGCACTCGGGATGATCGGANTATAAACATTACAATATTTATAAAGTGTACTAAAAATAAATGTCTCACAAAAAAATGTTACATTGGCCGAATTTCATTTTATTTAAGTATATAATTGATTTCAAATTTATATAATTAAGGGATAGGTATAAAATAATTATGTAAAGTGAGAAAATCAGTATAATTGATTTAATTTCCTTAATTTTGGCCAAAAATCTTGTTCTCCCTCCTCCATATACACGGCTTGATTTATTCTTCCCATTTTAAACATTTTAAAACCCTAAAACCTCCTAAAAAACTCCATTCGGCCTCCACCATCTTTCCAGAGCTCTTAGCCATTTTTTAGTTGAATACTGATCCAAGGAAGGTGAGAAAAATAGTCTCAAGGATTGGAAGCACTCGGGATGATCGGATTTCATTTTTGGTGTTTGATTTGTAGCCGAAAAAGGGGAAACTCATTTTTGCTCATCCATTCGATCCTATCCATTTTGGATATTTTTAAACCATCCCTTTTACCTATTATAATCTCTAGAAAATAATAAAATTGACCCATACACATTATTTTGGCCATACGAATTAAAATGAAAAAAAACCCTAATTTTATGAAAATTGTACAATCAGCTGATATGAATTTTCCATGGATGGATCTGATTTTTTTGACATGCTATGATATGTATATGATCTATATAAAATGGGTATGTAATTATTTGAAGCTTAGAGATCTCATTTTGATTTATTTATCATTATCGATTTAAAGAAAAAGGGGAAAAACAATTCGAATTGGCTAGGGTTAAGGTTTGGATATTTTTTTGAGTTAATTAACGATATAATGATTACATAATTGTTTTTAGATGTGTTGGAAAAATTTGGGTTGTGATTTGGGGAAATTAATTGTAAACAGAATGAAATAAAAAAATTAGAAGGGTGTGTCTTGTAATTTTCCAAACTTGCCTGATATTTTTGTAATTCATTTAAGACCTGGTATAATTCGTATAAATTGTTACTTGAGGGTATGATGTGTAAATTTTGTATTTAAAGGGTTTATTTAGTAAATTATATAACTTAAAGGTATGTTTTGAAATTAATTAAACTTGGAGGGTTAATTCTAGAAATTATGAAAATATGAAGGATTTGGGTCGTATATAGTTTATTAAGGGACTAAAATTGTAATTTTTGTGATACTTGGTGGACTTATGTGGTTAGTTGGTTAATTATGTGATTTATATGTTAATTAGATAATTAAAAGGTTTAAATTCTAAATATGATAACTAGAGGGACTAAACTGTAAATATGAACATGATGTGCATGTTTTGACATGATATTCATGGAGGGGCTGTTTGTGACAATTTTGTAAAGTATGTGACTTAAGTGTTAATTTTATTAGTTAATGGTTTAATTATGGTAAATGGATAAATTAAGGGATTAATATGTAACTTTGGAAACTAAAGGGGTATTGATTGGTCCTGAAACAGTCAACTAAAGTCAACCAAGGGTTTGGTCAACAAAATTCAAACTAGAAAAGGCACAATGCACCAAGGAGAGTATAGGAATTTCCCGGGTCGTTTAAGTCCCGACGAGGTGTGAATTGTATCGAAAACGATTTTGAGATCAAGCGATTATGAAACGATGATTGGTGAAAGAGATTTGTGATGATAAAACTAAGGGAATGACGTGAAAACGATTCACAAGAATTATATTAACAAGCACGTGAAATTACGTTATCTAAAAACGTTTAAAACTAAAAAAAAACGTACGTTTACGTTTAAATAAACGTCAACGTACACAAATAAAAGTGGAATTACCAATTTTAACCTAGGAATATGAAATTAGAAATACAAAACTACTTAAAAAGTTATAAAAATGCTAAACGTACCCTAAAATAACCAAAAACGTAGCCAAAAATAAAAACGAGACGTTACCGGGACTCGTTACGAGCCCAAAACGTCAAATCTTTGAAATAAAAAGCTACGGAGGTCAAACTAATTTTCTTAGGTCCTAAACTTAAAAAGAAAATTATGAAAAAAAGAAAAACATTTTTTTGACTTTTATATTTTTTTTATTACAATTAAATTACTAATTTAAAGAAAATAAATTCTAATAAATACTAAACTAAACTAAACAAATCTGGGTTTTTTCTAGTAAATGCTACAAGTTAAAACAGTTCCAAGAAAAATATAAAAAGTTTGGCTTACTTTGCAAAATAAGCTGCTAATAAGCTTTTAAAGCAAATAAGCTTAATGGGCTGAAAAGGTGTTAAAACAATTAAGGTTGCAAGAGTTAACGTGAAAGTCCCAAGGGCATGATGGTTATGCGTGTGTGGTGTGGTGTCTGTGAGAAGCTAGAGGTCAGGGGTTCGAATCCCCCTGCACCTTTTTGTAACAATTATTTTTTTTTCTTTTTGTTTATTGGTTCCACAATCAAACACAAACACAAAC
Organism: Artemisia annua; assembly: GCA_014162995.1. Classification (NCBI taxonomy): domain Eukaryota; kingdom Viridiplantae; phylum Streptophyta; class Magnoliopsida; order Asterales; family Asteraceae; genus Artemisia; species Artemisia annua. The sequence continues at coordinate 10,013 of LBNU01026840.1, read as the reverse complement.
ACAAATTCAAACTTAAAACTTTTAGAAAACAGATTACATGAACACAGATTCACCAATTCTAAACTCAGTTCAAGGATCAAAGTCAGATTATAGAAAAACTCTTGTTTACTTTCTTTTTAGAGCATTAAATCAAAGGATCTCAACCAAGTTGTAAGGTTGAACAAGCAGCACAACAATCAACAATGACAAGTAACAATATCAACAAAATCATCAACAATGGACACACAATCCAGGTTCAAGAACAATAGAACAATAGCAGCAACAGCAAACACTAAAGCTTAATAATCTTAATGAGCAGTCAAGCTCACTAAGGCTTATGAGAGCTTTCAAACAGCACAAGCTGTAATGAACAAAGGCAACATCATAAATTACTAGCAACAAGAACAAGTACTATAACTACAAGGATTAATCCAACTCAACTAATAATTCAAGAACAACCTAAGTAGCAGCAGTGTATCACAGCCAAGAGGGGCTTTTGGAGCTCCCAATAAGCTACCAAATGAGCTTTTTGAGGGGAAACCAAATGCAACCCCACAAACTACACCTAAAGGGCTTCCTAGAACCACAAAAACCTAATCCTATCTCTGATTACTCAGCAATCTGCAATCCCTCAAAGTTCTGAGAAAGTCTGAGGTGCAGGGGACTTTTCCAGTTAAACACCCAGATTCAACATCAATTTACAGTGACCAAAAGTGTTGAAAATTCCAAATTTCTTTTTGATTTAGATGCACAAGCTAGCAAGGATTCCAAATCAACCAAAAATTTGCATTTTCATCAACAAATGAGTCCTAAAATCTTATGTGAAATCTGGCCTATTTAGTTCTCAGCAAAGGATTTGACTTTTAGCAATTTCTACCCAGTTGACTTTGGTTAATTTTGATTGAGCCTAATAGACTAATTATGATGTATTAAGCCTAAATGAAATTAATTTCAGCAACCTTAACAAATTCTAAACCAAATGAGAGCTTATGCTAACCTAAGATCCAACAGTTAATCTGTTGTAGTCTTTAGCATGAGATTTTGACTTTTAATCTAAAAGTGTCCAAGCAATTGATCAAAATTAGTCTATTAGGACTTGAGTACAGCTTAGAAGCAAAATATAAATCCTACTATCATCCACAACTAGGTGCATTGATCTATACCAAACACCCCTTAAAAACACAGATTTAACAGATTATCAAAGCAATTCAAGGCAAATCACACAACTAGCCATCCTAAGCACTTAATTACATTAAAGTATACTAAATTAGATTGAAAGAAACATATATCAACAACTAACAACAACAATGAGCAAGATTCACAACATATCATCAATTCATGGATCAAAACCTACTTGGCATCCAATGCTTGTGAAGATTCTGAGTACCAAGAACCAAGAACCATCCTATTGTCTCCCATGAGACTCTAACCCATATAAACTCCAACCCAGCTCAGCTACACCCTTCTTCCTTCTTCATTCTTTCTTTCTTCTGTTTTTTTTATTTTTCTTGTATTTTTCTTGAATTTTTTGTATTTTTGCTTTTTTTTATCCTAAACTGGTTTTAAGAGTTACTAAAAGCTTTTGAAAGCTTTCTGGGAGCTTATGTTACTTAATTCAATCCATAATAACACTTAATAATCACAATAGGCTACGAATGGAATTTTAGCATAAAACTTGCACAGTTTGGATTAACACTTCAAACTTAAAATTGATTGATTAGAAAGATTCAAAATACACTGGAAAAGCTTAAACAACACTTGAAATCTGTAAAAGTACAATAAACTTGAGAAAAATACTAAACGAGCTAAAATAAAACTAAGTTATACTCTCCTGTAAACTATGCTCCATCTCTCTCTTTTATATGGAACAATTAGGGTTAGGGAACCCTAATGAGCTTTTCCCACTTCACTCTTCAGCCATTGGATGACTAGAACTCAATCTTTGCCGTCCATCTCTTTTGGCGCCAAAATCTTATACAGCAAGTTTAGAACAATTTGAGTGGAGTTGGTGGAGCATTAATTGTGGGAAGGTGGGTAGGTGAGGGGGGCTATGGAGGGGGAGGAAAAAGCAGAAACCATGGTGGTTTTGCTAGGGTGGTTTCATGGGGGGAGGAGAAAGGGGGGAGGTACTGGTTTTTATTTCTTTATTGTTATTCAAAACGTGGGAAAGGAAATGGGCAGGGGAAATTAGTTATAAGGTTTAGTGGGCCGGGTTTTAGATGGGCTTGTGGTTTGTTTGTGGTTTTTGGGTTTATGATGTATAAAAGGTTTGGTTTGTTTTGTATTTAGCAAAGCCCAAGGATCTTTATTGCCAAAACTGAAATCTTGAGGGGCCAAAGCTGCCATAATACCAAACTTCTCACAAGGACCATTCTTGCCAAACTCACATAACACAAGGACCATAAATTCCATTTTTCCAAAATTTAAAACCCCAGGGACCAAAATTGACAATTTCCAAAGTTGAAAGACTTGTTTTGCCATTTCCATAAAACTTTTATCCAAGGATCAATATTGAACATTTTTAACTTTCCAAGGACTTAAGTTGACTTTTCTTTGAAATATTTTGACCAGGGACTGATTTTGACAATCTTTGAAAGTTGGGGGACTAAAACTGCCAATTCTGCAAACTTTGCTCGTTTTTCATTTGTTTTTGAACATTTTGCGTTTAAGACACATAAAACACGATCCTTGGATATTTTCATCATTTTGATGTGATTTTGCGTGTTTTTAGATGTTTTGCGTTTCAGAATCGACCAAAAATGATGAGTGTTTCAGCACTCATCAATCCCCCACACTAAACTATTGCTAGTCCCTAGCAATATTTTATGAAAACTTGATGGATTTTAAGTCTCTTTACCAAAAGCCATCACTTCTGGAGTAGCCGAATGTTTAAGTTCAAGTAAGAACCATGGTACACCGATAACCGTGTGATTTTGAGCAAATCACCAGCTTTCAACGGATTTGATTAGTCTTTACCAGAAGCCGTTTGCTTCTGGACTAGCCAACTCTTAGATAAAACATAGTTATTATCTTTGGTGAGCTGATTACCAATTATGGTTTTTCCAACGCCTTTACCACAAGCCATAATCTTGCGGGCTAGCCAACTCTTCACTATAAGATATGGTGAGTCGATTACCATACAATTTTTGGCAAATTGTCAGCCGTAAACGGATTTGAGATATCTTTACCAAGAGCCGTTTGCTCCTGGATTAGCCAATCCTTTTGTCGGTTAGACATGGCGGACTGATAACCACAAAAATTTTGAAATAAAGTGAAAAAAAATTTTGAAAAATTTTGGCCAAAAACGGGGGAATTAGATGGTATATATACGTGATTTAAATTCGTTAGAATTCCCCCCCACACTAGAATTGAATATTGTCCTCAATATTCAAAGTACTGGCGGTTATGCCGAAACATAGAACATCAAAGGATAACATTACAAGCGAAGTGTGGAAACCAAGGTGGAAAAGAAGTGTGATAGCTAAAGCTTCTTAAATAGAAGCTATCACTTCTTTTAAAATGATTATGATGTTTTTTTTTTTTTCAAATAGCGGGGGGCAAACTCCCCCACACTAGGGTGGTAGAAAATAGAAAGAAGTCAGAAATATGGGTGAAAACCCATATGGCATGCTACTGTTTTTGATTACCGAGTCGCTAGCTTGACTCGATCCCCGCATTTATTTGTCCTTGGGGAAAGTTTGGAGATCCGGGACAACCATGGATGGTATGTCCTCTCCAAAGTAATGCTTCAAACGATGCCCATTCACTTTAAAGTTTTGTCCGTCATTTTGAGATAATTCGACGGTGCCATAAGGATAAACCTTTGCAATAGTGAATGGGCCAGTCCAACGGGTCTTCAATTTACCCGAGAAGATCTTTAATCTTGAGTTAAAAAGAAGGACTCGATCACCAACGTTGAAAATGCGGTTTTTGATCTTTGAGTCATGGAGCTTCTTTGTTTTTTCCTTGTAGATTAAAGAGTTTTCATAGGCCTGATCACGAAGTTCATTCAATTCATTCATTTGAACTTTCCGATGATCGCCTGCAGTTTGGAGGTCGAAATTGGCATGCTTTAGGGCCCAATAGGCTTTATGCTCAAGCTCGATCGGCAGATGGCATGCTTTCCCGTACACAAGCTTGTAAGGCGTACACCCGATGGGTGTTTTGTAAGCCGTACGGAAAGCCCAGAGTGCGTCATCTAATTTATCCGACCACGATGCACGATTTTCACCAACCGTTCTTTCCAAAATTCTTTTAATTCCATGATTGGAAACTTCAACTTGCCCACTTGTCTGAGAGTGGTACGCAGTAGAGAGACGGTGAGTTACACCATACTTTTGCATGACTTTGTCGAATTTGTCATTGCAAAAATGCGTACCACGATCACTAATTATAGCACGTGGGGTTCCGAATCGGGCAAAAAGAGCTTTCAAAAACTTTACAACAACTCGGGCATCGTTGGTGGGTAAAGCTTTCGCCTCAACCCATTTTGATAGATAATCAACAGCCACGAGTATATACTTGTTTCCATGAGATGACGGAAATGGCCCCATAAAATCGATGCTCCACACGTCAAAGATCTCACAAACTTGAATTGCATTTTGTGGCATTTCATTCTTTTGTGAAATATTCCCGTGACGTTGACAAGCGTCACAGGATTTGACTAATTCTTGGGCATCCTTATAAATTGTGGGCCAGTAGAAACCAAAATCAAACACCTTTTTGGCGGTGTAGTTTGGATTATGGTGGCCCCCCGTGGGACCGGCATGGCAAGCCTTAAGAATTTCAGTGGCTTCCTGCCCATAAACACACCGCCGGATGACTTGATCGGCACAGATCTTGAATAAGTAGGGATCGTCCCAGAAATAATGTTTAACATCCTTGAAGAACTTATTCTTCTGTTGGGACGACATCCCTTTCATCACAAAGTTACCCGCATGGTAATTTGCAAAATCGGCAAGCCATGGGGTAATAGAATCTCCACGAAAAGCAACCGCATTTAATGTCTCGAGAGGAAATGTTTCATTTATTTCCTTTTTCTCGAGAACATCTTGGTGTGGGTTCTCTAATCGGGACAGATGATCAGCAGCTAGGTTCTCAACTCCTTTTTTATCACGTATAATGATGTCAAATTCTTGTAGGAGGAGAACCCAACGAAGCAATCTCGGCTTTG
>LBNU01026839.1:72905-106319 GCA_014162995.1 Artemisia annua | reverse complement strand
AAAGTCTTCAATGATATAAAAGTGACCACTTCCTCGAGTTTGGGAAGCTTATACATGATAATCATCTTTAATCTTCGATTAAGTATCTCTTTCATATTCACGAGCCTTTAAGTAATGAAAACATCGTCACGGGCTTTACTTGAGTAAATTTCATCTTTGAATGGCTTCTTGACTCTTTTCCAAATCTTGTGCTCGTATTGGGCGTTTAGGTTGCTTTTCATGATGTTTTTGCAATATCCTTACCTGCACAGTCATAAACACAAAAACACGATATCTTTGGCTTTGAATGTTAGTTTTTGGTCTATAATAGTCTAATAATGGTGAATAAAAGATATGTGAATAAGCACATATCATGAGGTCTCAAACAGGTTTTACTTCACAAATCACAAAAATAAAAATAAAAAAATATGAAAAATTAGTGAAAAATAAAAGAATCATGAAGAAGTGAAGAAGAACCTATGGACATAGTGGTTTAGAGCTTGTGGGAAGCAATAGGGTTGGTTTGAATAGTTGGTTCTTAGTTTGGATCTCTCATGATCATTTGTAAGCATTTTTTCCCACTTTTTGCATACTTACTGTTGCTCAACTTATCTACTGCTTATTTGCTTAGCTTATGGTCCTTTCATGTTTTTTAGGCTTATCTTAGATAGACTCTAGTGTTAAATAGCATATCTCTATTAGTTGTCTAGTTTCTTATTGTAACTGCCATTTTAGCTTACTTAGTGAATCTTCAGTTGTTGTTGTTATTGTTGATGTTTATATGCTCATTTAAGCTTATTATACTTTTATATGTGCTTATGTTTCAAGATCATGGCCTGAATTAGTGTCTTGCTTTGAAAAGTCTCATATGAGCCTTTGTTAAGGACTGTTTGGATCAAGCTTTAACTCTGTGCTAAACTTGTTTCAAGAGGAGTAATATGGTGTATGCAGTTCATGTTAGGTGCATATAGATAGGTTAAGTCACAAAATAGAGGTGTTTTTCAATAAAAAGTCAAAATAGCACTTGATCTCTCTAATCTGTTAACTGTTGAGGATTTTGGTTGGCATCATTACCATTTTAGCTGTAAAACTTGTTAGTCTTGCTAGAATTAGGCTCATTTCAACTCAGAACATCATTTTTAGTGATTAGGATTAAACCAAAGTTCATGAAAGTCAAATATCTCAAAGTTCAAAAAGTCAAGAGTGCCAAAAATGCACCCAAGTTGGTGGATTTTTAATTCACTCATGGTTATGAGTTAAGATCTGTAATTTAGGGGATTTAGACTTTGCCAGCTTGTGGTCACAAAAATATTTTTTTTACAATTTTAGGAATTTTATTTAATAGCTTTTGAATGGCTTGAAGTGGCCTATGTGAGCAATTTCTCCCCTGTACCCAGACTTGGATCCCACTGAACCATTTTCTATGAACCACAACTTGTTCAACTCTTAAGCTTCTGACTGTGATTTTTGATGTTTTGAGAACCCAACTATACTGCCTCTTTGAATCTCTGTTTTGTTTGGTCCTATTAGCTTATTCTCTTGGCTTATTTTAGCTCCTAAGTTGCCCTTGAATTGTTTGTTTCTGCTGTATGCACTAGCATGGAGTACTAAGCTTGTTGATTCTGAGCTTGGTGTGATTCTAGCCTGTGTGATTGTTGATCTTTAGTTCTAATATGATGCATGTGATTTAGTATGAGTGTGTTAGTTTGTACCTTTGTGTGGCTTAAGTGCTCAATTTACCCTAGCTGCTACTCTTGTAATCTCCACTTGGTCCCTACACTGACTTATCAGTATAGAAGGCCACTTTCATAAGCTCCTTAGAGCTTATCAGTGGACCATTGCCTGTGACTCTTGGCTTTTTGGAAGAAGCTCATACACCAGGCTAGTTGGTTCCAAGCTTATTTTGGACTTAGGATCTTTTGTCACTACTTATTGTGGCCACTTAGTTAACTGACCATTGTTTTTGAACTTGGGTATGCAATCTTGTTAAGTGAATCTAGCAAGCTTATCTGTTGTAGCTAGTTTGTTTACTGGTAATTTTGGCTTGTGTGTATGCCATTGGGTGTTTCCAGGCTTGTCGTGTACTGTGGGGCTTATTTTGCACTTAGCTATTTGCCTTATTTTTTTTGTGGTCAGAGTACACTGAACCATTTCAGTATACTGTGCCCTTTTCACAAGCCTCTAACTTGCTCATCACTTGAGCTTGTCCTGAGCTTGTGGGCTTTTTGGAAAGCCCACTGAGTGGACTTGTTGAATCAACCCTCCATTTACTCTTGAGAGCTTATCCTCAGGGCTTATTTTAGCCCTGCAATAGCCATTAAGGCCTGTTTAGTCCTGGGCTTATTTGGATTGCTTATTTTGTAATTTCTCTTGATTCAGTGTGTGTTTGTGATGGTTTTAGCTTATTCTCAGTTTGTAAAACTTGTATCTAGCTCATTTTAGCTTTGGTTCTTACTTGGTAGCTTATTACTAGCTTGTGCTTCAACCATCAATATCATAATACAACCCATACTGTTGTAACATTAAGCCTGCACACGATCATATTCTTAAGTTCTCAAAATTATTGTTTTCACTAAAAGTTATATTTTATAGTTTTAGATGTACCATCAAGTTATACAAAAAGAAAAAAAATCAGAACAATCAAAAATAATAAACATTTAACCAGTGATAGCTTCTATTAATAGGATTTATTTTTAGCTTATTCATTACTAATTTTTTTTTTAATACAGGTACTTAGTTGTTTCATATATATTATTTAAGTTCCTGTGTTAATAGTAATTTGTATAAAAAAGTTCTAATTAATTATCTTTTAATTCTGGTATATATTAGTAATAAATAGTTATTAATTAAAGTTTAATTGAAACAAATCAAAAATAAATACTAGTTGTCTATTTATAACAGCATTTGCACTTTTTATAATTACTTATCCTAGCTTATTTAATAATGTACAGTACTTTTAGAAATAGTGTACCATTGATTACATGTTCGTTGAATATTTTTCTTAATTAAATAGTTATTAGCTTTTAATTAATAATTAAGTAATTAATTTCTAAAATATTTATTTATAAGTTTAGGAACTTTTTACTAATTTTTTAAGAATTTCTGTAGTTGTAAATAGTTTTATAAAAAGTTGGTATTTTCTAATTTTTTATGTAATTATTTAATTTAAATAGTTTAATTTGTAATTGTATTATTAATATTAAATAATTAAAAGATAAAAAAAATATTTTTCTTTTTCTTAAAAATTTTCCTTTTGTCCCCCAAAAATTAGATTGTAAAAAAAGTTACTTTTCACATTCATAGGACTTTATTTGCTCCCGTTTCACTTTTTATTTCGCGCTTGCGTTTATGTCATTAAATCAAACGCGCCGTTCTTTAGATTTAATCACGTTTTTACGTTATCTGATTATCATAATTGTTCATATAGTGTTTTTAAGCTATTCTCAATCATCATCTCTTATGTAATCATAAATAATCAAATCCTGATCTTTCCGTTAAATCACCCCGAATCACAAGCACGTTTAAATACCCATTCAGACCTCGTCGGGACATAGACGACCCGGGGATATTCCTGTACTCCTTGGTTAGTGGCCTATAGATGTTTGACCAATGTTGACACATCCGTGGTTTGACTTTGGTTGACCGTTTGGGAACCAATCAAATTTTGGCGCGCTGCCGGGGAGGTGGTGCGCGTGTTTGCAGCGTCTTAGAGATTAGTGGTTTTTCACTATCATCACTGTAGAAAATTCATCCTTTTGTAAATTTTTAAAATCAAAAAACATAAAAAAGTCATTAACACTTTTCCTAAAGTGTTAACAACACCAAAAAATCAAAAATCAAACAAAAGAAATCATTTACGTTTTCTATATTCGGATTTCTTTTTTAGTGATTCTTAAAGAAATACGATTTGGTTAAACGGAACGATACCAAAAATAATTCCAAAATTTTATCACCACACAAAAACCAAAACATTCTTTTTTTCTTGTTAATAATAATTACATAAAATAAACCGTCGCAAACCAAAACAGAAAACCTACCAACTGGGGGTGTGAACATTAATAAGTTCCCAAACAAAAGATTAAAACTTGCCATTGTATCATTGTGAGTGGTGTACCTTTTCTAAAGAAGCCATTCATTTGTGATTATTGGTTTAAGTTCACTGTTGATTTTCCTCGATTTTGTTTTGATTGGTTTTATCCCTAGTGCATGCGCACTCGTTCTTCTAGGTCTACGAGCCCATTACGCGAGCTTGTGAGAATTCCTCGAAGACACCGTAGACGTTTAGCACCAACAGTCGGATCTGAGATCCGAACTGTTTCCACAACTTCTGTCATCATGGCAGATCTTCCTATGAATGAGCTTCTCCAAGCACCCATCGAGGGTTATGGAGATGCCATTGTTGTTCCAGCCATCGTGGCCGATAGTTTTGAGCTCAAAACCGGGTTACTTAATTTTGTAACCTCAAGTCAATTCTATGGTTTTGAGAGGGACGATCCTCATGCTCACATTCGATGGTTTAACAAGATCACATCTACCATCAAGTACAAGAATGTCCCTTCTGATGCAATCAAACTTCTTCTCTTCTCATTTCCCTCGAGGGACAAGCCCGGATTTGGCTTGAAAAACAACTCCCTCGTTCGATTAAAACATGGGAAGACTTGGTTAAGAAATTTGTGAACGAATTCTATCCTCCTTCCAAGACCACGAGTCTTAAAAATGAGATCATCAAGTTCACTCAGAAATTTGATGAATCATTTAGTGAATCGTGGGATCGTTTCAAAGAATTGCTTCGTAGATGTCCTCATCATGGTTTCTCCGAGTTGATGCAACTCGATACTTTCTATAATGGTGTGAGCCAAGCTGATCAGGATTCTATTAATGCCTCCGCGGGAGGTAATTTCCTGAGTAAAACAACAAAAGAAGCTTTAGCGATCATCGAGAACAAATCTAAGGTCCGCACTACACGAAGCAAGCCGGTTGTTTCCCAAGTGAGTGTTGGTCCTTCTTCTTCATCGCCCGTGAGTCAATCTAGCACCGATGCTAAGATTGACAAACTCACGGAAGCCATTCAAGCTTTGGTTCTATCTAACCAAAAGAAAGTCTCTTTCCCACAAACTTCTTCTCCTGCTGAAGTTAAAAAAGTGGAAGTCTGTGTTACTTGTGGTGGCCCTCACGCATATTACAATTGTATGGCCACCGATGGTAACCCTTTTGAAGCTAATGCGATAGCCGGGCCTTCTAATCAAGGAGTTAACCAATACCGTCCTCCGATGGACCCGAACTATCGTCCTAACCACTACCCTGGACCTCCCAGTTTTAATCAAAACCAAAATGTCCAAAACCGTAACCAAAACCAGAACCGAATGAACCAAGGTTATCAAAACCAAGGTAATTTCAATCAGGTTCATGGTTTCCAAAATCAAAACCAAGGTTTCCAAAATCAAGGTTTCCAAAATCAAGGAAACTTTAACCGAAACCAAGGTCAGGGTAATTTCAATCCTGGGTATTTTCATGGAAATAACCAAAATCAGGGAAATTTTCACAACCAAGGTCCCAACAAAAACAATCTTGCTCAAAATTTTAATAATCAACCTCAAGCCATTGTTCTAACTGGGCCTTCATCTGACGAGTTGTTAAAGCAATTCATGAAATCCCAAGAAGAAATGAACAAGTTCTTGGTCAGCCAGATTTCTGAAATCAAGAAGTCTTTAAATGATCGACCCTCGGGCTCAGGTACTTTACCTAGCAACCCGATCGCTAATCCGAGGGGCGATGCTAAAGCTATCACANCAGGGTCCCAACAAAAACAATCTTGCTCAAAATTTTAATAATCAACCTCAAGCCATTGTTCCAACTGGGCCTTCATTTGACGAGTTGTTAAAGCAATTCATGAAATCCCAAGAAGAAATGAACAAGTTCTTGGTCAGCCAGATTTCTGAAATCAAGAAGTCTTTAAATGATCGACCCTCGGGCTCAGGTACTTTACCTAGCAACCCGATCGCTAATCCGAGGGGCGATGCTAAAGCTATCACAACCAGAAGTGAGGCTTCATATAATGAACCCGCGATTCCTACTACCTCTTCTTCCTCTCCTCCAAAGGTAGTGGAACGTGAACCTGAGGTGACAACGGACAAGGTGCAATCTCCTAGCTCACAAAGTACCGCACACGTCCACCCTCAGGTTATTCCAGAAACCAGATGCAAACCTGGAGTTGTCTTTGATCCACCAGAAACTCCAGTTGACAAGCCTAAATCCAAAACTTCTATTCCTTACCCATCATGTCTCAATGAACAAAAGCTCCGCGAAAAAGCTAGTCACCAAATGGATAAATTTTTCCAAATCTTTCAAGATTTGCATTTTGACATAAGCTTTGCGGATGCTATCATCTTGATGCCCAAATTCGCATCGACAATCAAAAATCTGTTAAGTAATAAGGAAAAGCTATTTGAAATGGCTAGAACTCCACTGAATGAGAACTACTCAGTAGTTCTTTTGAAAAAGCTTCCCGAGAAGCTTGGAGATCCTGGAAAATTTCTAATTCCATGTGTTTTTCCGGGAATGGTTGAATGCTTCGCCTTGGCCGATCTTGGTGCTAGCATTAACCTGATGCCATATTCTGTGTGGAAGAAACTTTTTCTTCCCGAACTTAAGTTTAGTGATAGATTCTATTTAATAGGATTTATCTTTTTAGCTTATTTTCTAATTTTTTATTAAATACTTAGTTGTTTTCATATTTTATTTAAGTTCCCGGTGTTACATGGTATTTGTATAAAAAGTTTCATAATTTTATCTTTTAATTTGGTATTTTTAGTAATTAAAAGTAGTTTAATTAAGTTTAATTGAAAAAATCAAAAATAAAATCACTAGGTGTTTATTTATAAGCATTTGCACTTTTTTACATTTTTCCTAGCTTTTAATAACTGTAAAGTATTTTTAGAAAATAGTGTCACCATTGTTACTGTTCATTTGCTATTTTTCTTAATTAAATTAGTTTAATTAGCTTTTAATTAATAATTAAGTAATTAATTTCTAAAATAGTTTATTTATAAGTTTAGGAACTTTGTATAATTTTTTAGGACTTCTTTAGTTGTTAAATAATTTTAGAAAAAGTTTGGTAATTTTCTAAATTAGTTTAGTATTTATTTTAATTTAAATTAGTTTAATTAGTAATTAGTAATTAATTAATATTAAATAATTTAAAAGTCTAAAAAAAATATTTTTCTTTTTCTTAAAATTTTCCTTTGTCATTAGAATTGTAAAAAAGTTATTTTCACATTCGTAGGACTTTATTTGCTCCCGTTTCACTTTTTTTTTGCGCGCTTGCGTTTATTTTAAATTCAAATGCGCGTTTTTAGATTTAAATCACGTTTTTACGTTATCTGATTATCAGTAATTGTTCATATAGTGTTTTTAAGCTATTCTCAATCATCATCTCTTAGTGTAATCATAATAATCAAATCCCGATCTTTCTGTTAAATCACCCGATCACAAGCACGTTTAAATACCATTCACACCTCGTCGGGACATAACGACCCGGGGATATTCTGTACTCCTTGGTTAGTTGGCCTAAGATGTTTGACCATGTTGACCACATCCGTGGTTGACTTTGGTTGACCATTTGGGACCAATCATTATGCGTAAGTGTTTTTGGATTTTGAAGCAGGTGACTCATTCTTGTGTATTGTTGACAAGTCCTAAATATATTTTCTGTGGTGAACTCGATTTAAAAAGGGATGCATGCGTGAGTTAAACTCGCATGAAAACTTATATTTGTTAAACACCATGTCCCACATATACTTATGCATGTCTCTGAATTTGGAAATTGAACATGTGATTCCTTGTTAACAAAACCTAAGTATTCAATCCATACATAAAGAAATTAAGTAATAAAGGATGCGTTTGGTTTTATTATAAAAATACGAGGGAGCGTTGATAACTTTGAAATGACGGGGTCTAAAACTATCACCTTAATATAAAACTGTAGTATAAACTTTAAAACAATTTTTATTTGACATCTTTAATATTTAATGTTGACAATTTACATTTTAACCATAAACTTACTAAATTGACATAATTAACCCTAAACTATTATGATTGTCATTTTAATCCTTAAAGATTATTAATTGTCAATTATTACCTTAAAGTATTAAATTACTATTTCGGAGAAGTTACTAAATAGGAAAAGCTTACTAAAAACAAAAAGAAACCAAAAAGGGAAATCTAATTAAGGAGCTTATTAGTAATACATGATTATTTATTCGTATAGGTTCGGTGAAGCGGGATTTTTCTTTTTCTTAAAATTTTCCTTTGTCATTAGAATTGTAAAAAAGTTATTTTCACATTCGTAGGACTTTATTTGCTCCCGGTTCACTTTTTTTTGCGCGCTTGCGTTTATTTTAAATTCAAATGCGCGTTTTTAGATTTAAATCACGTTTTTACGTTATCTGATTATCAGTAATTGTTCATATAGTGTTTTTAAGCTATTCTCAATCATCATCTCTTAGTGTAATCATAATAATCAAATCCCGATCTTTCTGTTAAATCACCCGAACACAAGCACGTTTAAATACCATTCACACCTCGTCGGGACATAACGACCCGGGGATATTCTGTACTCCTTGGTTAGTTGGCCTAAGATGTTTGACCATGTTGACCACATCCGTGGTTGACTTTGGTTGACCGTTTGGGACCAATCATTATGCGTAAGTGTTTTTGGATTTTGAAGCAGGTGACTCATTCGTGTGTATTGTTGACAAGTCCTAAGTATATTTTCTGTTGTGAACTCGATTTAAAAAGGGATGCATGCGTGAGTTAAACTCGCATGAAAACTTATATTTGTTAAACACCATGTCCCACATATACTTATGCATGTCTCTGAATTTGGAAATTGAACATGTGATTCCTTGTTAACAAAACCTAAGTATTCAATCCATACATAAGGAAATTAAGTAATAAAGGATGCGTTTGGTTTTATTATAAAAATACGAGGGAGCGTTGATAACTTTGAAATGACGGGGTCTAAAACTATCACCTTAATATAAAACTATAGTATAAACTATAAAACAATTTTTATTTGACATCTTTAATATTTAATGTTGACAATTTACATTTTGACCATAAACTTACTAAATTGACATAATTAACCCTAAACTATTATGATTGTCATTTTAATCCTTAAATATTATTAATTGTCAATTATTACCTTAAAGTATTAAATTACTATTTCGGAGAAGTTACTAAATAGGAAAAGCTTACTAAAAACAAAAAGAAACCAAAAAGGGAAATCTAATTAAGGAGCTTATTAGTAATACATGATTATTTATTCGTATAGGTTTGGTGAAGCAGGAGTAATCTTTTTGGCTTGATTTGTCTGTTTTTGTTTGCTTGCTTTGAATAAGGTACAGATATTCTGACCTTTTCAGTAAAGGTTTCTCATGATCTCTCTTCTTTTGCTATCTTTCATTCTGATTAGGGTTCCCTATGCCATTGCTATGAAACCCTTTTATTTTTTGAACCTTTTATGTGTGAACCTTTGTTTATCTGGACCTTCTAATTTGACCTTCTGATTTGGACTTCTGATTTGGACTTTATGATATGAACCTCTGATATGTATTTCTGATCTGATTATTATGATGACCTATGATCTGTGTCATTTTATGACATTTTGTTTGACCTATTCTAGTTTGACACCTGAGCCAAATTTATTTCACTAGGCATGGGGGTTCCATGTCCGTGTCAGTGATGCACCTCTGACATGACTCTAGGGCAGTAGAGTGATGTTCTGCCACGTCCTTTGATTGGTCTGCATATGAATGGGTAGGGGCGTATGGATGCATCCTAGATCTGTTATCTGTTATATGTTATCTGGTGATTGATGCTGCGTGCATGCACGTCCTTCACAACTCTGGTAGGTCTCCCCTACATATGTTGCCTTATGTGTGATTATGATTATGTAATGATATATGTTTCTGGGCTCGTGGTAGATGACTATCCTTTTACCTTTACCTTTATTTCTGTTCTCAGTTACTATGATTATATAATTCAGTTATTTTCGGTACACCATATTCCATATTCGTTTCTACTTCATATTACTTTGCTATTATATCTGTTCACTGAGCTTTTGAAGCTCAGACGCATTTTCTTTTCTTCCGCGGCAGGTATCTAAGCTAGGTGCTGGGGTTTGCTTATGGGATTGAGTGCTGAGTGTGGACTTACCTTAGAGATCTTAGCTTTGGATATTTGATACTATTTTAAGACTCAGTTTATTTCTGTTTATTCTGTTCGATATTTTCATTTGGAACTTATGTAACTTTAAGTCATGTTGACTTACTCTATTTTGGTTATTTATGATAAGACTTCCGTTTGTTTATGTTTATGTATGCTTCTGATATGACACTATATTGTATTACTTTTACCCTTGTCGGGTTGGGGTGTTACAATTTATGGTATCAGAGACAGGTTTTGTGACCCTTAGAGCTTAGGCTATGACCTGTGAGGATTGGGTACACATTAGGTTTCCTTTTGCGTACTTTCCTTTCATAATCTATCCTTGTTTCGTTTTGCTAATCGTTTTCATAATCATTTAGATGGTGAACACGCGTAGCAATGGTGATGGGGATGTTCCTGACTTCGAGGCCATGCTAAATGCAGCTTTGGCCAATGCTCTTCCGAATCTCTCTACCGAACTAAGAACCCATTTCTTTAATGACATCAGAAATGGTGCTGGTACATCAGGTGGTGGTGGTGGTGCTCCACCTACTGGATACATGGTTGGATTGAGAAGTTCAACAAGCTGAAACCACTTTCCTTCCGATCTACTGCTACTTCCACCGAGGCAGAAGATTGGATAACTCACATGGAGAAGTTGTTTTAAGTCTTGGGTTGTGTTGATAACTTCAAGACTCGTTTGGCTGCTTTCAAATTAGAAGGAGATGCTTTGAGCTGGTGGAAGGCTCATCTTCGGACTCAAGTAGGAGGAGATGCATATGCTGATACATGTACTTGGGCTACTTTACGTGAGACTTTCTATAACCGGTATTTCCCTGTGTCTGAGCAGCAGAGGTATGAAAGGGAATATGGGTCTATCTATCAATTGGACAGGGAGAATTCTGGGGATTATATGCAGAGGTTTATGAGGTTGGTTAGTTTTGTGGGGCCTATTGCTGGTGATGCTCAGAGACAGGCCAGGCATTTCAAGTGGGGATTGAAGAGATGGATATTGGATCAGATTGTCAACACTGAGTATGCTGATGTTTCACAGGTTTGTGCTGCAACCCGTAATATTGAATTGCTGCATGAAAGTGTGAATTCTAACAAGAGGGACAGAGATGGTAACCGTATTCAGAACAAGGGACATGATCAGCAAGAGTACAGGGGTCAGCAGGAGTACAGGGGTCGATCTGACCAGGGTCAGGAGTATAGGGGTCAGACTGATAGGCGCGGTCATGATCATAGATCTGCTACTACGTTTGAAAATGACCGTCAGGGTCATAATGGCAACAACAACAGGCAGTGGAAGGATCAGGCAGTTAAGGGTAATCAGCAGTATCGTCACTCGGGTTCTTCCAATCAACAGAAGCCTATTGAGGCTTTACCTCCTCCACCTCTCTGTACTACTTGTCGTAAAGCTCATCCAGGTCTGTGTTTTAAAGCCACAGGTGGTTGTTTTGCTTGTGGCTCCACTACTCACAAGATCAAAGATTGCCCTCAGAGGAATCCTGTGGTGCCTGGGAACTACATCTAGCCACCTCCTACTACTGGACGTGTTTATTCTATTACTCGGGAACAGGCAGAACGCACTTCAGGTACCATTACCGGCATTCTCTACATTGATAATCATACTGTCTTTACTTTATTTGATACTGGTGCTACACACTCAATTATATCTGTCACATTTGCTAAGAAACTGAATATGATCCCTACACCACTCACAAATCACTTATCCATTTCAACACCTATGAAAAACCATATACTCATTGACCACGAATATGTTAATTGTCCTCTACGTTTTGATGATCGCGTTCGTCCTGCAAATCTGTTTCCACTTGATATGGTCGACTTTGATGTCATTCTGGGCATGGATTGTTTGGCTACTCATAGGGCTTCCATAGACTGCTATGCTAGAACAGTAATCTTTGGTGATTTACACCATCCTGAATTTGTTTATCACGATTCCCAACTCCTTAAATATGTTAAGTTCATTTCTGCTAAGAAGGCACGAACCTTGATTTCTCATGGGTGCCAAGGTTTTCTGGCTTCTGTAAAGGACATATCTTTAGAGAGTCCTAATATTGAAAGTCTTTCTGTTGTTCGTGAATTTCCTGATGTTTTTCCTAATGAACTTCCTAGTTTTCCTCCGGCTAGAGATATTGAGTTTGGCATTGAGTTGATTCCAGGTGCTAAACCTATCTCCAAGGCTCTGTATCGTATGGCACCTGTAGAGTTAAAGGAGTTGAAGAAGCAGTTGGAGGAATTATTGGAGAATGGTTTAATCCGGCCAAGTGTTTCTCCTTGGGGTGCACCTGTTTTGTTTGTGAAGAAGAAGGATGGAAGTATGTGTTTGTGTATTGACTACCGTGAACTTAACCGTATCACTATCCGTAATCTTTATCCTCTTTCGCGTATCGATGATTTGTTTGATCAACTGCAATGGGCTAAATTCTTTTCTAAGATTGATCTGAGATCTTGTTATCACCAACTGCGAGTAAAGGAACAAGATGTTCCTAAGACCGCTTTTCGTACAAGATATGGCCACTACGAGTTTCTGGTTATGCCTTTTGGTTTGACAAATGCTCCTACAGGTTTATGGATCTGATGAATCTAGTTTTCCACGAGTACCTTGACAAGTTCGTTATCGTTTTCATCGACGACATTTTGGTTTACTCCAAGTCTGAAGATGAGCATGAGCAACATCTCTGGGTTGTTTTGGAGACTCTTAGGCAGAAGAAATTGTATGCCAAATTTTCGAAGTGTGAGTTCTGGTTAAAACAAGTTGCTTTCCTTGGTCATATTGTGTCTGCAGAGGGTATCACCATGAATCTATCTAAGGTTGAGGCTATCACCAAGTGGCCAAGACCTACTACGGTGACTGAGGTTAGGAGTTTTCTGGGGCTTGCTGGTTATTACCGACGGTTTGTTGAGGGTTTCTCTCGATTAGCTTTACCTCTGACACAACTGATGAGAAAGGGTGAGAAATTTGTATGGACAGATGAACATGAGGAGAGTTTTGAAGAGTTGAAACGGAGGTTGGTGTCTGCTCCTATTTTGGCTCTTCCATCTGGTTCTGGAGGTTTTCAGATCTACAGTGATGCATCAAAGAAGGGTTTGGGCTGTGTTTTGATGCAACATGGGAAGGTGATCGCTTATGCTTCGAGGCTACTGAAACCTTATGAGGAGAATTACCCTACCCATGATCTTGAGTTAGCTGTTGTGGTGTTTGCATTGAAAATCTGGAGACATTACCTGTATGGTGAAACGTGTGACATCTTTACCGATCATAAAAGTCTCAAGTATATCTTCACCCGGAAAGAGCTTAACATGAGACAAAGGAGATGGTTGGAACTTCTTAAAGATTATGACACTAACATCCAGTACCATCCGGGCAAGGCTAATGTAGTTGCTGATGCACTTAGTCGAAAATCTGGTATAGTAGCAAGTGTTGAGATTGAACCCCGAATCCTTAATGATTTAGAGCATTTGGACGTTGAGATGTGTGTACGAGGTTTTGGCGGATATTGGGCTAGTATGAAGGTAGAGTCAAATATTATGTTACAGATTAAGGAAGCTCAGAAAGATGATGGTGAGCTGTGGGCTGTGGTGCAAAATGTGGAAGAAGGTAAGCAAACTGAGTTCAGAGTTGATGATGATGGAGTTGTATTGTATGAGGATAGGCTTTGTGTTCCAAATGATCCGGCACTTCGTGACAAAGTCATGACAGAAGCTCATAGTTCTCCATTCACTATTCATCCTAGTTCTACTAAGATGTACAGAGATTTGAAGCAGTACTTTTGGTGGAATGGCATGAAACAAGATGTGGCTACATTTATGTCGAAGTATATAGTCTGTCAGCAGGTTAAGATTGAACACCAGAGAGCTAGTGGGTTGTTACAGCCGTTGGAGATTTTTACTTGGAAGTGGGACGAGATGTCTATGGACTTTGTGACTAGGTTACCTCCTACTAAGAAAAGACATGATGCGATTTGGGTGGTTGTTGATTCGTCGTGTTTTAGTGTGTAAAACAACAAGTATTCAAAAATACCAACAAACGTGAGGTCAATGTTATCGTGAGACAACAAGACGTGGAGAAATACAAGTAAACCTTTTAGGAAAAAGATTACCTCGTAAACTCGTGAAAGTGATATTTGTTTAGACCGGGAAGTGATTCCCCGGGTCGTACCCCAACGAGGTGTGAATGGAAAGCTTCGTGAAAAGATCGAGATTAAAATCTTGTATGAAGGTTGTGAGAGTTATTTGGTATTACGGTATGTTAAATTAACGAAAATTGAAAATTAACGAACGAGAATGAAAATAAAACAACCTAAAGGGAACAAAAGGCAAATGGAAAAACTAAGGAAGTCCTAAAACACTACGGGAATCATAAATAGGTATCGAGAATCCTAAATCACAAGCTAAATTTGAAAACGTAAAAACTAACTTAAAATAAAACGCGAGTGCGCAAAATAAAATATGAATTCAAAGCTACACTAGTCCTACGGGTTCACAAACAATTTTCTAACGCACTAAAAGACAAAAGAAAATTTTAGAAAAAAGAAAATTAATTATTTAACAAAAATCCTATTTAATATGAATTAAAAACTAAATAATACAAATTAAATTCTAATAAATAAATTACAATTCTAAAAAATCTGAAACTCTTTTGGTAAATTCTAAAAGGTAAAACTGATTTTTTAAAAAATATAAAAAGTTGGTGTCACTTTGTTAAAAAGCTGGGAAATAAGCTCAAAGGCTAAATAAGCTTAAAAAGGAAACAAGTTGTTAAATAAAAAAAACAAAGGAAGGTATAATTGAAAGACCCTAGGGTGCAGATGGTAATGAGTGGTGGTGTTGTGTGTGTTGTTGACTGGTCAAAGGGGGAGGTCAGGGGTTCGACCCTTGGTTTCTACCTTTTTATCAAACATTTTTTTTTATTTGCTTTTTCTTTTTACTAACACACAAACACAATAAACAAAACCTTTTGGAAAACAGATTCAACAATCAAATACTTAAACCAATTCTAACTCAGATTACAAGATCTAAAACGGATTCAAAGATCAAAATTTGTTTTTGTTTTTCAAAATTTTTGTTCTAAATCTTCACAACTCAAATCAGCTAAAAGCTCAAATAAGCTTTAACAAACCAACAACAACAAGATATAATAACAACAATACATACTAACAACAATAGGAAACAAGAAACAAGAATCAAACAACAAGGATGAACAAGCTCAGATCATCTAGGACAACAACAAGAGAGGAGCAGCAGCAGTCTAAAATAAGCAAAAGTAGGGACCTAATTAAGCAAATAAATAAGCAGTACAGGGAAAACAAAAAGCAATTACCTAAAGACTAGCTAAAGGGCTACTCAGAACAACAAAGAACAAAAAAATAGGCCATAATTGAGCACTCCATGCTCAATTCCATTCTCTCAAAAATCTGGGTGTAGGGGATGATCAGGCCAAACAGGCCACTTTAAGCACTTGCATAAGTTCCAATAAAAATCTAAAAATTAAGATAATCACTGATTCCTGTAACTAAGCTGGTACACTTTAACCATAAGAAATTTCAATTCCTAATTCTCAATACTAAATTCCTGAAAAATCATGCAAGGTTGGGATTTTCTGCACAACCAACAAGTCTGACTTTTGTGATTATGAACTAAAAATGAGCCAACAAATAAGCAACAAAATGAGAAATAAGCTCCAAAAACTCAAGACTTACCTACAGACTATTAGTTCCACCAACCACAGTATCTAAATCCAACTAATAATAGGCTAAATGGGAATTAAAAATGGGGTCTGGGCTAGTTTTGAATGTGCAGGTCTGATAAGCTTTTACCAAGCTTATTTCAAGAAAACTAATGGGAAACAGGCAAAGGGCATACTAGGAAATCCTAAATAGCACTAGGGGGACAGGAATTAAGCAAGAAAAATAAGCCATGAACTAAAAAAAAACTAAAAGTTTCAAAAGCTACTGATGCGCAAAACAGCCTAGTGGGCAACTTTAGGGGCTTAATAAGCTATCAAAAAAATATGCTACAAATAAGAAAAAATATATGCATGAAGATAAGCTAGGAAACTATTTGTAAACCAATTTTTAGGGCAATTGGTTAAGAAATGAACAAACGAAAGCTACACTATGAAGGGCTATGGGGACTGATGCACATTTAACTTAAAATGGGTACAAAGTGAAATATCACTAGAAACCTTGAACCAGAAGTGAAAACATGTGAAATAAGCTAACATGAGCAAACATTAACAACCAGAAACTACTAAATCCTATGAAATCAACTAAAGATCGCATGTACTGATGTCAAAATATGAAACTTAAAAATAATACTAAAAACTTTCAAAACTACTTGAAACTACTATGGATCAATCCTAAATCAATACTAACACTAGATAAGAGCTATTTGAATTTCATATTTTGACTAAAACAACATTTATCTAAAAAAAACTTACTGATCCAAACACCCCTTAAGATGAGTACTGATGAAATTTTAACACTAAAAGAACTTGTTTAACCCAAAGTTTTTGAAAAGCAAATTGTTGAAACAACTTAAAATAAGTACGAAAAGCAGTTGTGAATTAAATTTAAGAAGTAGAAATAAGCTATAAAGCAGTTTGAATTAAGCAGGGCTTACATAAAAAAAAGTCTTAAACTTTCATTGAATTTAAGATAAGATAATACAAAAGACTAAAAAAAACTAAAAATACTGAAACTTCAAAAGATTTGGGTGGTTGTTGATCGGCTAACCAAGTCTGCTCATTTCTTACCAATTCGGAAGGACTATGGTATTGGTAGATTGGCGAAGATTTTTCAGCAGGAAATTGTTAGAGTTCATGGTACTCCGGCATCTATTGTGTCTGATAGAGATCCGCGGTTTACTTCTCGTTTCTGGAAAGGTTTGCAGAAGGCTTGGGGAACTCGTCTTAAATTCAGTACAACATTTCATCCTCAAATTGATGGTCAGTCAGAGAGAACCATTCAGACTTTGGAGGATATGTTAAGGGCGTGTGCTTTGGAATGGACGGGAAGTTGGGATGAATATCTGTGCTTGGTGGAGTTTGCCTACAACAACTGTTGGCATGCTAGCATCAAGGCAACACCTTTTGAACATCTGTATGGAAGGAAATGTAGAGCACCTATCTGTTGGGATGAAGTAGGTGAATGTTTGATTGAGGGTCCTGAACTGATTGAGATCACTAATGAGAAAGTAGCTGTTGCTAAGGAGAAGCTGAAAGAGGCTAGATCTCGGCAGAAGAGTTATGCTGATAAGCATCGACGTGACTTGGAGTTTCAAGTTGGAGATCGAGTATTTCTAAAGGTTTCGCCATTCAGGGGAGTGCAACGTTTTGGGATCAAGGGCAAGCTCAGTCATCGATTCATTGGTCCGTTTGAGATTCTGGAACGTATTGGAGAAGTTTCTTATCGTTTAGCACTTCTTCCTCAGTTATCGCATGTTCATGATGTTTCCCACGTATCTCTTCTGAGGGGATACAACTATCATCCGTTACACGTTGCATTGTATCCGTTTAATCAGATTCAACCTGATATGTCTTTGTCTAAAGAACCTAAGGCTATTTTAGATCGGCAAGAAAGAGTCATGAGAAACAAAGTCATTCTGTTTGTAAAGATTCTTTGGAGGAATCACCCGGAGTGTGAAGCTACCTTGGAAACCGAAGAGTCGATGCGAACTAGTTATCCTCATTTCTTTTCGTAGTCTGGTATGTTTTCGTTTCGTTTTCCATTTGTTTCATTCAATTTTCGCGGACGAAAATTTTCTTTAGACGGGAAGAAGTTGTAAAACCCTAAAATCTCAAACATGCAAAGTTCCCAAATTACCCCTCTAATATTGAATCTATAAGGTGATTATATAAACTAAAACCTAAGTAATTAAATCCTAAATCAATTATAAGATACTTAAACTATTATAATGTAATGTACATAACTTAATTTCCTAATTTTGAAGTGTAAACTACAACTAAAATGCATCCTATACGTTTTCTATGTTGCTCTTGTGCCAAAGATCAATTACAAAATACAAGACATAACTATTGGACAATAATTAATTAAGGTATACACAAAATAGGCCCATTCCAACCTATCCTGGGAGATAACGATTGTGAAGTCATGGGATCCCAAAAATTTCGGCCAATTGGTGATTCTTTCTCTTTAAATGTACGCTCCATTCCCCATTTATCTCTTTCACATTAAACGGCATTCTCTAAAATTTGCAAAACACGCATTAAACCCTAAAACAAATATTGGCGGCTTAATCCTATTCTTTCAATTTCCGATCACAAGAAAGGTTAAGGAGGTGTTTGCTGTGGTGTTCTTGGTCGTGGTTTGGCTTGTACGTAAAGGGGTTGGAGTTGGTGTGATCTCGGTTTGGTTTGAGCTTGGTTTCGGTCCAAAAATCCTTCTTTCCAACGTTTGTTCCACGAAGGGTATATCGTATCATCCTTACTTTAGTTCCTTTTCGTTTTGATCTCATTCTACACATGTAAATCTGGTCACATGAAACAACTGTGAATCAACTAAAAAGGAAAGTAAAATAGAAGCATGCATGCATTAAAACTCACATGACGCCTTATGTAACTTAAACTACCTGATCGATCTATACTTAATATATAATCTGAATGTGTTTTTGCTTGATCGAATGGGAATATAGAAGAAGAAGCATGTTTTAGTTTTCTGTCACATGAATATTAAAAGAAAAGGATGCTTGTTTCATCTAAGTCTCGCATGAATCTTACATGTGTATTAACAATATAAATCGATTTACAAGAAAAAGAACATGTTTCGTTGTTTGGTAACTCACATAAATCATTGTATTGTTAAACATGATACTCGATCTATAACCACAAACATGATGTGTGATGTGTGTTTATAAATACTATATATATATATATATATATTATATATATGATAATATATATATATATATATAACACATACTATATATATACTATAGTATTAACTATATTATATATATATATATAATATATATATTTGAAAAGGGTTGAACATGATCAATATGTTATATTAACACATACAAATAATAAAGAGAGATATGCATCGATCTTATACATGTAATTAATAGTTAAATTGTATGCATAGTGGTTTTTGATTTTTGAAGCAGGTGACTCATTCGTATGTATATGTTGACAAGTCCTAGGTATATTTTCTGTTGTGAACTCGATTAAAGAGGGATGCGTGCGTGAGTTAAATCGCATGAAAGCTTATATTTGTTAAACACCATTCCCACATATAACATATGCATGTCTCTGAATTTGGAATTGAACATGTGATTCCTTGTTAACAATCTAAGTATTCAATCCATACATAAGAATTAAGTATAAGATGCGTTTGTTTATAATAAAACCTAGGAGCGTTGATAAATTTGAAAGACGTGGGTCTAAACTATCACTTAATCATAAAACTGTAGTATAAACTTTAAAACAATTTTTATTTGACATCTTTAATATTTAATGTTGACAATTTACATTTTGACCATAAACTTACTAAATTGACATAATTAACCCTAAACTATTATGATTGTCATTTTAATCCTTAAATATTATTAATTGTCAATTATTACCTTAAAGTATTAAATTACTATTTCGGAGAAGTTACTAAATAGGAAAAGCTTACTAAAAACAAAATGAAACCAAAAAGGGAAATCTAATTAAGGAGCTTATTGGTAATACATGATTATTTATTCGTATAGGTTCGGTGAAGCGGAGTAATCTTTTTGGCTTGATTTGTCTGTTTCTGTTTGCTTGCTTTGAATGAGGTGCAGATATTCTAATCTTTCAGTAAAGGTTTCTCATGATCTCTTTTCTTTTGCTATCTTTCATTCTGATTAGGGTTCCCTATGCCATTGCTATGTGATGAGGTGGAAAGTGTACCCATTTTAGGGGGTCATTTAAGCCCTAATTCGTGTTAATATGATCAAATATTTCCCTAAATCATTCCTTTTGTCATTTTAGGTACTTTTGAGAAATATTTCCCTACTACTTGATTTGTCTGTTTCTGTTTGCTTGCTTTGAATGACGTTTTTGGAGCATAAAATCTCAAAAGAATGCTGGAAATCCTTCCTGACGGCGTCAGAGTCACAAGGTGACGTCGTCAGCCAACCAAGACAAAGGAGTGGAATTAGACTTAAGCAGACGCCCTATGGAACAATCAGGATGTTTTCACCTGACAGCATTAGGTGTTAGGCGATGTAGGCCGTCAGGTGTAAAGCTAACAAGAGACGGCCCAGAGCTATTTTACAAGTGACGGCGTCAGAGATGGATCTAGGTGATCCGAGAACCCGAATGGCGGCAAGCTGACGGCGTCAGAGCCCATAACCTGACGCCGTCAGAATGTATTTTCTATAAACACTTTCCCATTTTTCATTCATTAGGGTGCAACTTTTTGGGAACAAACCCTAGACGATTTTATCAGTTTTTTCAAGGGTGAAGGGAACAAACCCTAGACGATTTTATCAGTTTTTTCAAGGGTTTTTCACCCTTGATTCTTCCATGTTCAATTAAAGATAAGTCTCCATTCAAATTAATCAATATGTCTATGTGTTGGTTAATTATATCTTATGCTTGTCTTTCAATTAACATGCTAGGCTAGATTAAATTTTGGATGTTTTTGGAGCATAAAGTGAAGAAAACGACAAAGTCTCAAAAGAATGCTGGAAATCCTTCCTGACGACATCAGGGTCACAAGGTGACGCCGTCAGCCAACCAAGACAAAGGAGTGGATTCTGACTATACGTGACGCCCTAAGAAGAAAATGTGAAAATAATACCTGACTTCGTCAGGTGTTATGGATCCTAGGCCGTCAGGTGTTAAGTTAAAGAGAGACGGCCCTACTCAGTTTTGTATGTGACGGCGTCAGAGATGGATCTAGGTGATCTGAGAACCCTAATGGCGGCGAGCTGACGGCGTCAGAGCCTATAACCTGACGCCGTCAGAATGTATTTTCTATATATACTTTTCTATTTTTCATTCATTAGTATGCAACTTTTTGGGAACAAACCCTAGACGATTTTATCAGCTTTTTCAAGGGTTTTTCACCCTTGATTCTTCCATATTCAATTAAAGATAAGTCTCCCTTCAAATTAATCAATATGTCTATGTGTTGGTTAATTATATCTTATGCTTGTCTTTCAATTAACATGCTAGGCTAGATTTATCTTGTGTTTGCTTAGATATAATGAAACCTAACTATTGATTATTGGTTGTTGGATGATTGTTTATCGATGTTAGGCTTAAGAAAACTGGCTAACCTCCTATATGGTAACTTGCTTGAACGTCTTAAGAAACATGAACCAATGCGTACTAGGTTATTATGGTTGTATTTAGTGCATGAGCGAATTCTAATGATCCCATGTTAGGAGCTTCTTAGCCGGCTCGACATAGGAGTGAAGTAGGAGCTTATAGAGTTGGGGAAGTACGTACTACACCCCACGAATGGTATTAAGGAATACACCCGTCATCCACGCAACTAATACACACTAATCAACTGGTAAAAGATAGTTAGGGAGTAAGGAAATCTAAGTAAACACGCTTGTCTCCATATAAGTTTCACAACCTTTTATTTTCTGTTATTTTATTTTATTTGCAATAGTAGTTTATGGGATAGTTGGCTAGCAACTAATTCCGCCCACTCCTTCAAACCCGAGATTTTACTTGCTTTCATAAAATATAAAAAAATACAAAAAGAATCATCCCTCACCCTTAGATCTAATTAAAATAGCTTTTCATACCTAACGAACACTATTCCCTGTGGAGAACGATCAATCCCCCGTACTTACCACTACACTATATTACATCGGTCAGGTACACTGCCTGGTGGGGTTGTAAGCCTCTTGAGATCCCTCGAGAGGTAAAACCTGTTGTAAGGTGGCAAAACCACGCATCAAGTTTTTGGCGCCGCTGCCGGGGAATAGTTATTGTTTAGGCTGAATTTTTATTTTCTTAGGTCTACTCACTAGATTCCTTTCTAGTGAGATTTTTATTTTATTTTTCTAGGATCTTCTTTAGTCTATCTATTTTCTTCGTGTTTTTGTTCGTAACCATTACCATCCGACATCATGGAAGGTGGTAATATCCTCGATCCTAACAACCCACCACAACAACAAAACCAACCTCCTAGAGCCCGTACCTTAGGAGAGTATTCCCGTCCTAGCCACCAAGGCTATCGAAACACCATTGAGCTCACTCAAGGTGGCAATGTCACTCCCTTGTGATCCGACACCATCCGGTTGGTGCAAAGCGGATGCGCATTCCATGGACTTCGTTCCGAAGATCCAAATCAACATCTCAAGGATTTCCTCAAAATCGTAGATTCAATAGACCTTGATGTTGCCACTCGAGAGACGACCCGATTGCGTCTCTTTCAATTCTCTCTGCGGGACCAAGCTAGTCAATGGCTTGAGCGTCTTCCCGCCAGATCCATCACCTCTTGGGATGATCTCATCACTCGTTTCCTTGCTCAGTTTTTCCCACCGGGAAGAACTACCAAGCTAAGGAATGATATCTTGATGTTCCAACAACGAAACCCTCTACGAGGCATGGACTCGATTCAATGACTTACTCCAAAAAGCCCCTCATCATGGCATAGACCTTTGGCTCCTTGTCCAAATCTTCTATGACCATATCAATCTCCCCACGAGGTAAACCATTGACCAAGCGGCCGGTGGTAAACTACGTGATCTAAGTGCGGAACAATCATGGGATCTCCTAGAAGATCTTGCTCTCTATGACAACGAAAGTTGGAATGATCCCCGTGATTTGAATAAAACGGTCAAGGCAATATCTTTGTCTTTGAATAATTCAAGCACTTCCGACAGTAGGATCATAGAACTTGAAGACCAAGTCAAGTTTCTTATGAAATCCTACGAGGCTCCTAAACCTTCAAGCCAAGTGAACAAAATCAGTTCTTCGTGCGAATTATGTAGTGGTCCCCACGACACTCGTGATTGCACGGAACTCCCCGAACAAGCTTTTGCGGACTACGCATCCTCACGTACCGACGGAGCGGGAGACAAGTGGTACACTTTCAAACCCGAGCCAAACCCTTATGGTGATTCATACAACCCCTCATGGAGAAATCACCCAAACCTTAGGTGGAAACAAAACCAAAATGCACAACAAATCAATTCTTCCAACCCACCTAATCGTTTCCAATCAAGCGGTTCATCCTCAAACCGCACTTTCAATAAAAATCCTTCCAACAACAATGGTAGTACCAATAATCTCGAAGGATTGATGTCTCAATTTATGGCATCTCAAGAAGCTCGAATAGCTAGATTCGAATCCGAATTCAATCAACAACAAACGGAGATGACCAATAAGATAGACAACTTATTGAAAGCCCTCAATAACAAAGTGCTATCACCTCCACATAAGGACGCTAGGAACACAAATAGCGGACCCCAAGTTAAAGACCCTTCGTCATCCAAACATGTCCACTTCGTCAACGTTGTCACTATTAAACCAATTGATAGGAGTGAGGATAATAGTGAACCTAAGGATGAGGTTAAAAAAGTCGAGGTAGATAAGGAAATTAGGGAAAGTGAGATTAAAGAAGTAGATGATGAAGAGGACTACTTCAATAGGTTACCAACTAGGGAAGAGCGGGCATACCATAAGGATTTATTCGATGACTCCGAGACACCATACTTCCTAGGTAATCCGATTATCAAAATGGGCGACCCTTCTAATCTCAACATACCATGCAACATCGGACATTTGCATGTGTGGAAAGCTTACATCGATCCTAGATCGCCCGTAAACATCATGACTAGAGCCCAATACAACCTGATAATGAAAAATCAACTTGGGTATAGGGTATTCCCCGATAAGGGATGGATTAGTAACTTCACAGGAAGAGTTGGGGGATTACCGGTTTATGTAGGAAACTTCACCTATGTCACCGAGTTTGTGATTGTAGAAGATATCCGCCCAATAGTCGATGCTAGTTTAACTCAAGTAGTTTTGGGAAAGCCATTTATTGAGGTCTCTAGAATGACTTATGAACCTTCCTTAGGGATAGTTAGATTTAAGGATGAGACAGATGAAGTGAACTACCAAATGCTATATAAGATAGAGCAATTCCAACACTTGTCAAACTTTGAGAAGGAGCTTAAACAAGCGGTCTACTATAGGAATGATGAGGATAGACGTAGGGGAGTAGACTATGTCATGGAAAGGATATTCGGTTTCTACAAGGATTGTTTGAAATTAGGACCATATTATAAAACCGGACAAGAGGATGACCTAGAAACCGTGACTAGCGATGGAGTCACATAATGTGCGTGACTTTGAGTCTAGCTACAAGACTCGTTAATAAAGAAAAGCGCTTCTTGGGAGGCAACCCAAGCTTTACAAGCTTTGTGTGTTTGTTTATTTGTTTGTTTGATTTTATTTGTTTCCGTATGTATGTTATTTTTCTTGTCATTGATTCATGCTTCAAACTAAATTGTGAAAATGATTTATTTTGTTTTTAACTTCGTCTTAACTACATATAGAGGTATTTTGCAAAAGATAAGTGTAAGGGAAATCTGAATCGGTTTATAAGAACGAATGAACATGAATCATAACAATGTAAATTANGATAGGAGTGAGGATAATAGTGAACCTAAGAATGAGGTTAAAAAAGTCGAGGTAGATAAGGAAATTAGGGAAAGTGAGATTAAAGAAGTAGATGATGAAGAGGACTACTTCAATAGGTTACCAACTAGGGAAGAGCGGGCATACCATAAGGATTTATTCGATGACTCCGAGACACCATACTTCCTAGGTAATCCGATTATCAAAATGGGCGACCCTTCTAATCTCAACATACCATGCAACATCGGACATTTGCATGTGTGGAAAGCTTACATCGACCCTAGATCACCCGTAAACATCATGACTAGAGCCCAATACAAACTGATAATGAAAAATCAACTTGGGTATAGGGTATTCCCCGATAAGGGATGGATTAGTAACTTCACAGGAAGAGTTGGGGGATTACCGGTTTATGTAGGAAACTTCACCTATGTCACCGAGTTTGTGATTATAGAAGATATCCGCCCAATAGTCGAAGCAAGTTTAACTCAAGTAGTTTTGGGAAAGCCATTTATTGAGGTCTCTAGAATGACTTATGAACCTTCCTTAGGGATAGTTAGATTTAAGGATGAGACCGATGAAGTGAACTACCAAATGCTATATAAGATAGAGCAATTCCAACACTTGTCAAACTTTGAGAAGGAGCTTAAACAAGCGGTCTACTATAGGAATGATGAGGATAGACGTAGGGGAGTAGACTATGTCATGGAAAGGATATTCGGTTTCTACAAGGATTGTTTGAAATTAGGACCAGATTATAAAACCGGACAAGAGGATGACCTAGAAACCGTGACCAGCGATGGAGTCACGTAATGTGCGTGACTTTGAGTCTAGCTACAAGACTCGTTAATAAAGAAAAGCGCTTCTTGGGAGGCAACCCAAGTTTTACAAGCTTTGTGTGTTTGTTTATTTGTTTGTTTGATTTTATTTGTTTCCGTATGTATGTTATTTTTCTTGTCATTGATTCATGCTTCAAACTAAATTGTGAAAATGGTTTATTTTGTTTTTAACTTCGTCTTAACTACATATAGAGGTATTTTGCAAAAGATAAGTGTAAGGGAACTCTGAATCGGTTTATAAGAACGAATGAACATGAATCATAACAATGTAAATTAACATGCATATTTGTACTTGTTTGAGTCAAATGCTTGTATCGAGTCATAATGATGTTTTGCAGGAGTTCCAGGAAGTAAGGTATAGTTTTTCCAGAAATTTTCTGGAAACTTAACATGAGAATTCTGTCAGATCATTTCTGACAGCGTCAGGCACTACAACCTGACGGCGTCAGGCAGTAATTTTCTAAAATTTTTGAAAGTTTTGTTTTTCTTCCGGAATCATAAAAAGTTTTGTTAATTCTCTAACTTATAATCTCCAGGAATTCTGCAAAAACATTCATTCCACAAGCATTATATCCTATTATAGATTATACCGCTGATTTTACACGAGGTTCGCGTTTATTCTTTTCAGGTTAACAGGTTATTTTGGACAAGGAGATGATTTATATTTCGGAAGGGAAGCTTTGAGCTTTCATCTTTCTTGGAAGAAGATCTAACCATGTTACCTCACTATCCACACCAAACGAATCAGGGGAGTATTTGTTTCATTCTTTCATTTTCTTTACTTTTAAATCTTTTATGTGAACATTGGGGACAATGTTCGGTTTAAGTGTAAGGGGGTAAATGAAGACACCTTAGAGAATGCAATTGCGCTTGATTTTTGTTTGTTTGATAGTAAATTTGTAATAAAACCGAAAGAAATATTTGTTAGGGCAATTTTAGCGCCAATTTAATTTTTTTTACAACATTTTGAAGTGAAACTTTGGTCCTAATAAGCGTCTCATGGATAGGAAATTATATGACTAGCATAAAAAACCGTACCACTAAAAAAATTTTCCACCCCAAATATGTGAGGTTCGCCCCTAGAATTGGTAGGAAAAGCATTTATGCTATGATGTGTGTACCGGTAGCACTTAGATTCTAGAACTTGCGTTAGGACCATCTCAAATACACAAGTGAGACTACATTCGTGTAGTTAGATCTACTACATGATAAGAGGCATTAGGATTAACCCTTTGTTTTACACCAGTGTTTTTGTTATAATTACGTTGGCTACATTGGTCAAGTAATTCTCCCATACCTTTGCGTTGTACCCATTTTTGGTACACGATACCCCTAGTACACCCCTCAGAGCCTATCTTTTTGTTTCGACCTTTGAGCATCTTACTTAAAGTGAGAATTTGTTACACCCCACTTAAATGTACACCCAAATCGCCTTAGCCTACCTTGTATGCACTCACCTTTGGTGCATTATTGTGACAACATTTGTTTAAACCCTTTGTTAATTATCTAATTGATTACATGGTTGTTAAGTCGAGTCATATCCTTGTACATATTGTTTTGGGACGATTGGGACTCATGGGTAAAGTACTAGTTTAATGGAGTAATGGGGAAGAACATCATTATTNAAAAAAAAAAAAAAAAAAAAAAAAAAAAAAAAAAAATCCGAAAAATCAAGGAGAATACAAAAAAAATGAGAAAAAGAAAAGTAGAAAAAACATACGGACTACCATCCATTTTCTTTTTATCTTTGTTTATGTTTTTGTTATTTCGTTTTTAGCTTAAGTTGAGTCGAGTCTTGGCTTAGCAACATTGTATAGTACATGTATTTGATCATGATAATTAACTTGCCACCAGTAAAATACCCTTTATTCCAACCAAACCGTGTTTATCATATCCCTACACCTTACGTTACAACCCTTTGAAAAGCCCTCTTTGATAGTTTATCTTAGGTGCTTACGCCTAGTGGAGGAATAATTGATACTCTCCCAAGCCTATGGTAATATATTTGCTTTGATAGGTAGTGAGTGATTTTATTCAATTTCAAATGTAGTTGTATTGGTTTATAACACCCGAGAGATGAGAGTATCCAAACACTATTTGTGAGGTGCTAGTGTATGATTTCCGTGCTTATTATGATTAGGGTCGAGTAACTATTTTATTGTAATTACTTTTATATTAGTGTTAAATGACCCCTAACTCATATTTTGATTGGAATAAAAGCCTATTTGCTTGAGGACAAGCAAATCTCAAGTGTAAGGGTATTTGATGAGGTGAAAAGTGTACCCATTTTAGGGGGTCATTTAAGCCCTAATTCGTGTTAATATGATCAAATATTGCCATAAATCGTTTCTTTTGTCATTTTAGGTACTTTTGAGAAGAATTCTGGAAAACACATCATTTTGAACGTTTTTGGAGCATAAAGTGAGGAAAACTACAAAGTCTAGAAAGAATGCTGGAAATCCTTCCTGACGGCGTCAGAGTCACAAGGTGACGCCGTCAGCCAACCAAGACAAAGGAGTGGAACCAGACTTAACCAGACGCCCTATGGAACAATCATGATGTTTTCACCTGACGGCGTCAGGTGTTAGGAGATGTAAGCCGTTAGGTGTAAAGGTAACAAGAGACGGCCCATANAGCCTATTTGCTTGAGGACAAGCAAATCTCAAGTGTAAGGGTATTTGATGAGGTGAAAAGTGTACCCATTTTAGGGGGTCATTTAAGCCCTAATTCGTATTAATATGATCAAATATTGCCCTAAATCGTTCCTTTTGTCATTTTAGGTACTTTTGAGAAGAATTCTGGAAAACACATCATTTTGAACGTTTTAGGAGCATAAAGTGAGGAAAACGACAAAGTCTAGAAAGAATGCTGGAAATCCTTCCTGACGGCGTCAGAGTCACAAGGTGACGCCGTCAGCCAACCAAGACAAAGGAGTGGAACCAGACGCCCTATGGAACAATCAGGATGTTTTCACCTGACGGCGTCAGGTGTTAGGAGATGTAAGCCGTCAGGTGTAAAGGTAACAAGAGACGGCCCAGAGCTATTTTACAAGTGACGGCGTCAGAGATGGATCTAGGTGATCCGAGAACCCCCCATAACCTGACGCCGTCAGAATGTATTTTATATATATACTTTTCTATTTTTCATTCATTAGGGTGCAACTTTTTGGGAACAAACCCTAGATGATTTTATCAGCCTTTTCAAGGGTTTTTCACCCTTGATTCTTCCATGTTCAATTAAAGATAAGTCTCCATTCAAATTAATCAACATGTCTATGTGTTGGTTAATTATATCTTATGCTTGTCTTTCAATTAATATGCTAGGCTAGATTTATCTTGTGTTTGCTTACATCTAATGAAACGTAACTATTGATTATTGGTTGTTGGTGTGTTATTAATTGTATTGGATGATTGTTTATCGATGTTAGGCTTAAGAAAACTGGCTAACCTCCTATACGGTAACTTGCTTGAACGTCTTAAGAAACATGAACCAATGCGTACTAGGTTATTATGGTTGTATTTAATGCATGAGCGAATTCTAATGATCCCATGTTAGGAGCTTCTTAGCCGGCTCGACATAGGAGTGAAGTAGGAGCTTATAGAGTTGGGGAAGTACGTACGCCACCCCACGAATGGTATTAAGGAATACACCCGTCATCCACGCAATTAATACACACTAACCAACCGGTAAAAGATAGTTAGGGAGTAAGGAAATCTAAGTAAACACACTTGTCTCCATATAAGTTTCACAACCTTTTATTTTCTTGTTATTTTATTTTATTTGCAATAGTAGTTTTTGGGTTAGTTGGCTAGCAACTAATTCCGCCCACTCCTTCAAACCCGAGATTTTACTTGCTTTCATAAAATAAAATAAAAATACAAAAAGAATCATCCCTCACCCTTAGACCTAATTAGAGTAGCTTTTCATACCTAACAAACACTATTCCCTGTGGAGAATGATCAATCCCCCGCACTTACCACTACACAATATTACATCGGTCAGGTACACTGCCTGGTGGGGTTGTAAGCCTGTTGAGATCCCTCGAGAGGTAAAACCTGTTGTAAGGTCGCAAAACCACGCATCAAGTTTTTGGCGCCGCTGCCGGGGAATAGTTATTGTTTAGGTTGAATTTTTATTTTATTAGGTCTACTCACTATATTCCTTTCTAGTGAGATTTTTATTTTATTTTTCTAGGATCTTCTTTAGTCTATCTATTTTCTTTGTGTTTTTGTTCGTCACCATTACCATCCGACATCATGGAAGTTGGTAATATCCTCGATCCCAACAACCCACCACAACAACAAAACCAACCTCTTAGAGCCCATACCTTAGGAGAGTATTCCCGTCCTAGCCACCAAGGCTATCGAAACACCATTGAGCTCACTCAAGGTGCCAATGTCACTCCCTTGCGATCCGACACCATCCGGTTGGTGCAAAGCGGATGCGCATTCCATGGACTTCGTTCCGAAGATCCAAATCAACATCTCAAGGATTTCCTCAAAATCGTAGATTCCATAGACCTTGATGTTGCCACTCGAGAGACGACCCGATTGCGTCTCTTTCAATTCTCTCTGCGGGACCAAGCTAGTCAATGACTTGAGCGTCTTCCCGCCGGATCCATCACCTCTTGGGATGATCTCACCACTCGTTTACTTGCTCAGTTTTTCCCACCGGGAAGAACTGCCAAGCTAAGGAATGATATCTTGATGTTCCAACAACGAAACCCTCTACGAGGCATGGACTCGATTCAAGGACTTACTCCAAAAAGCCCCTCATCATGGCATAGACCTTTGGCTCCAAGTCCAAATATTCTATGACCATATCAATCTCCCCACGAGGCAAACCATTGACCAAGCGGCCGGTGGTAAGTTACGTGATCTAAGTGCGGAACAATCATGGGATCTCCTAGAAGATCTTGCTCTCTATGACAACGAAAGTTGGAATGATCCCCGTGATTTGAATAAAACGGTCAAGGCAATATCTTTGCCTACGAATAATTCAAGCACTTCCGACAGTAGGATTATAGAACTTGAAGACCAAGTCAAGTTTCTTTTGAAATCCTACGAGGCTCCTAAACCTTCAAGCCAAGTGAACAAAATCACTTCTTCGTACGAATTATGTAGTGGTCCCTACGACACTCGTGATTGCACGAAACTCCCCGAACAAGCTTTTGCGGACTACGCATCCTCGCGTGCCGACGGAGCGGGAGACAAGTGGTACACTTTCAAACCCGAGCCAAACCCTTATGGTGATTCGTACAACCCCTCATGGAGAAATCACCCAAACCTTTGGTGGAAACAAAACCAAAATGCAAAACAAACCAATTCTTCCAACCCACCTAATCGTTTCCAATCAAGCGGTTCATCCTCAAACCGCACTTTTAATAACAATCCTTCCAACAACAATGGTAGTACCTATAATCTTGAAGGATTGATGTCTCAATTTATAGCATCTCAAGAAGCTCGAATAGCTAGATTCGAATCCGAATCAATCAACAACAAATAGAGATGACCAATAAGATAGACAACTTATTGAAAGCCCTCAATAACCAAGTGCTATCACCTCCACATAAGGACGCTAGGAACACAAATAGCAGACCCCAAGTTAAAGACCCTTCTTTATCCAAACATGTCCACTTCGTCAACGTTGTCACTATTAAACCAATTGATAGGAGTGAGGATAATAGTGAACCTAAGGATGAGGTAGATAAGGAAATTAGGGAAAGTGAGATTAAATAAGTAGATGATGAAGAAGAATAGCTAGATTCGAATCCGAATCAATCAACAACAAACATAGATGACCAATAAGATAGACAACTTATTGAAAGCCCTCAATAACCAAGTGCTATCACCTCCACATAAGGACGCTAGGAACACAAATAGCAGACCCCAAGTTAAAGACCCTTCTTTATCCAAACATGTCCACTTCGTCAACGTTGTCACTATTAAACCAATTGATAGGAGTGAGGATAATAGTGAACCTAAGGATGAGGTAGATAAGGAAATTAGGGAAAGTGAGATTAAAGAAGTAGATGATGAAGAGGACTACTTCAATAGGTTTCCAACTAGGGAAGAGCGGGCATACCATAAGGATTTATTCGATGACTCTGAGACACCATACTTCCTAGGTAATCCGATTATCAAAATGGGCGACCCTTCTAATCTCAACATACCATGCAACATCGGACATTTGCATGTGTGGAAAGCTTACATCGACCCTAGATCGCCCGTAAACATCATGACTAGAGCCCAATACAACTTGATAATGAAAAATCAACTTGGGTATAGGGTATTCCCCGATAAGGGATGGATTAGTAACTTCACGGGAAGAGTTAGGGGATTACCGGTTTATGTAGGAAACTTCATCTATGTCACCGACTTTGTGATTGTAGAAGATATCCGCCCAATAGTCGATGCAAGTTTAACTCAAGTAGTTTTGGGAAAGCCATTTATTGAGGTCTCTAGAATGACTTATGAGCCTTCCTTAGGGATAGTTAGATTTAAGGATGAGACCGATGAAGTGAACTACCAAATGCCATATAAGATAGAGCAATTCCAACACTTGTCAAACTTTGAGAAGGAGCTTAAACAAGCGGTCTACTATAGGAATGATGAGGATAGACGTAGGGGAGTAGACTATGTCATGGAAAGGATATTCGGTTTCTATAAGGATTGTTTGAAATTAGGACCGGATTATAAAACCGGACAAGAAGATGACCTAGAAACCGTGACCAGCGATGGAGTCACGTAATGTGCGTGACTTTGAGTCTAGCTACAAGACTCGTTAATAAAGAAAAGCGCTTCTTGGGAGGCAACCCAAGTTTTACAAGCTTTGTGTGTTTGTTTATTTGTTTGTTTGATTTTATTTGTTTCCGTATATATGTTATTTTTCTTGTAATTGATTCATGCTTCAAACTAAATTGTGAAAATGCTTTATTTTGTTTTTAACTTCGTCTTAACTACATATAGAGGTATTTTGCAAAAGATAAGTGTAAGGGAAATCTAAATCGGTTTATAAGAACGAATGAACATGAATAATAACAATGTAAATTAACATGCATATTTGTACTTGTTTGAGTCAAATGCTTGTATCGAGTCATAATGATGTTTTACAGGAGTTCCAGGAAGTAAGTTATAGTTTTTCCAGAAATTTTCTGGAAACTTAACATGAGAATTCTGTCAGATCATTTCTGACGGCGTCAGGCACTACAACCTGACGGCGTCAGGCAGTAATTTTCTGAAATTTTTGAAAGTTTTGTTTTTCTTCTGGAATCATAAAAAGTTTTGTTAATTCTCTAACTTATAATCTCCAGGAATTCTGCAAAAACATTCATTCCACAAGCATTATATCCTATTATATACCGCCGATTTTACGCGAGGTTCGCCTTTATTCTTTTTCAGGTTAACAAGTTATTTTGGACAAGGAGATGATTTATATTTCGGAAGGGAAGCTTTGAGCATTCATCTTTCTTGGAAGAAGATCTAACCATGTTACCTCACTATCCACACCAAACGAATCAGGGGAGTATTAGTTTCATTCTTTCATTTTCTTTACTTTTAAATCTTTTATGTGAACATTGGGGACAATGTTCGGTTTAAGTGTAAGGGGGGGTAAATGAAGACACCTTAGAGAATGCAATTGCGCTTGATTTTTGTTTGTTTGATAGTAAATTTGTAATAAAACCGAAAGAAATATTTCTTAGGGCAATTTTAGCGCCAATTTAAAATTTTTTACAACATTTAGAAGTGAAACTTTGGTCCTAAT
>LBNU01026839.1:58731-72670 GCA_014162995.1 Artemisia annua | reverse complement strand
TTTTTGGAGCATAAAGTGAAGAAAACGACAAAGTCTCAAAATAATGCTGGAAATCCTTCCTGACGGCGTCAGAGTCACAACGTGACGTCGAAAGCCAACCAAGACAAAGGAGAGGAATCAGACTTAACCAGACGCCCTATGGAAGAATCAGGATGTTTTCACCTGACGGCGTCAGGTGTTAGGAGATGTAGGCCGTCAGGTGTAAAGCTAACAAGAGACGGCCCAGAGCTATTTTACAAGTGACGGCGTCAGAGATGGATCTAGGTGATCCGAGAACCCTAATGGCGGCGAGCTGACGGCGTCAGAGCCCATAACCTGACGCCGTCAGAATGTATTTTCTATATATACTTTTCTATTTTTCATTCATTAGTGTGCAACTTTTGGGGAACAAACCCTAGGCGATTTTATCAGCTTTTTCAAGGGTTTTTCACCCTTGATTCTTCCATGTTCAATTAAAGATAAGTCCCCCTTCAAATTAATCAATATGTCTATGTGTTGGTTAATTATATCTTATGCTTGTCTTTCAATTAACATGCTAGGCTAGATTTATCTTGTGTTTGCTTAGATCTAATGAAACCTAACTATTGATTATTGGTTGTTGGTGTGTTATTAATTGTATTGGATGATTGTTCATTTTTTGTTCATCTATCTTAATGTCATAATTTAAACCTGAGGATTTGGGTGGCTTAAAACTGTATTGACAAACTAAAAGATTGATTTTTGAATAGCTCGTTGTGGCTTAACGAACCAAATTAATATTTTTTGAACTTGTAATTAAAATTGGAATAAATTTTAGCTTTCGGTTATGATGAGCCGAGCCGTGGGCTAACGGCTTTGAACTTGTAATTAAAATTGGAATAAATTTTAGCTTTAGCTTATGGTTCAAAGTTTCTTATTTTCCCGGAAAATAGTATATATCGTTTTAGTGTCATTTTGCCGAAAATTCTATTATTGGTTATTAATTAGCATTCATTGTTTTATAACCATATTATTTCTTATCTTTAGATTTCAGATTAGCTGTATGTGATTATAGTGCACTTTGGATGTGATGATCCAAAAGGGGCGTCTCGGGTCTATCTTGTTTTATTTTTTTATATCGGATTATAGTAGTTTTGACGAATCATTTTATGTTGTATAATAGAGGTTTTCTAAAATATGGAAACGTCCTATAAACGAATGGGTCATGCCAAAATTTTCTAAAATTTTTATACTTAGTAATTTTTTTTACAAAATTTATATTATCTTAAATTCCGACAAAAAGACAAAAAACATATACTANGTTGGGGAAGTACGTACGCGACCCCACGAATGGTATTAAGGAATACACCTGTCATCCACGCAACTAATACACACTAATCAACCGGTAAAAGATAGTTAGGGAGTAAGG
This sequence comes from Artemisia annua, assembly GCA_014162995.1. NCBI lineage: Eukaryota > Viridiplantae > Streptophyta > Magnoliopsida > Asterales > Asteraceae > Artemisia > Artemisia annua. The sequence goes on along the minus strand of LBNU01026839.1, from coordinate 71,283 downwards.
AAATCTAAGTAAACACGCTTGTCTCCATATAAGTTTCACAACCTTTTATTTTCTTATTATTTTATTTTATTTGCAATAGTTGTTTTTGGGTTAGTTGGCAAGCAACTAATTTCGCCCACTCCTTCAAACCCGAGATTTTACTTGCTTTTATAAAATATAAAAAAATTTAAAAAAATCATCCCTCACCCTTATACCTAATTAGATTAGCATTTCATACCTAACAAACACTATTCCCTGTGGAAAACGATCAATCCCCCATACTTACCACTACACTAAACTACATCGGTCAGGTACACTGCCAGGTGGGGTTGTAAGCCTCTTGAGATCCCTCGAGAGGTAAAACCTTTTATTAATCTGAACCTTTTCTATGTGAACCTTTGTTTATCTGGACCTTCTGATTTGGACTTTATGATATGAACCTCTGATATGCATTTCTGATCTAATTATTATGATGACCTATGATCTGTGTCATTTTATGACATTCTGTTTGACCTATTCTTGTTTGACATCCGAGCCAAATTTATTTCACTAGGCATGGGGGTTCCATGTCCGTGTCAGTGATGCACCTCTAACATGACTCTAGGGCAGTAGAGTGATGTTCTGCCACTTCCCTTGATTGGTCTGCATGTGAATGGGTAGGGGCGTATGGATGCATCCTAGATCTGTTATCTGTTATCTGTTATATGTTATCTGGTGATTGATGCTGCGTGCATGCACGTCCTTCACAACTCTGGTAGGTCTCCCCTACATATGTTGCTTTATGTGTGATTATGATTATGTTATGATATATGTTTCTGGGCTCGTGGTAGATGACTATCCTTTTACCTTTACCTTTATTTATGTTCTCAGTTACTATGATTATATAATTCAGTTATTTTCGTAACACCATATTCCGTATTCGTTTCTATTTCATATTACTTTGCTATTATATCTGTTCACTGAGCTTTTGAAGCTTAGCCGCATTTTCTTTTCTTCTGGGGCAGGTATCTAAGCTAGCAGCTGGGGTTTGCTTATGGGATTGAGTGCTGAGTGTGGACTTACCTTAGAGATCTTAACTTTGGATATTTGATACTATTTTAAGATTCAATTTATTTCTGTTTATTCTGTTGGATATTTTCATTTGGAACTTATGTAACTTTAAGTCATGTTGACTTACTCTATTTTGGTTATTTATGATAAGACTTCCGTTTGTTTATGTTTATGTATGCTTTTGATATGACACCATATTGTAATACTTTTACCCTTGTCGGGTTGGGGTGTTACACTATTGACTTACATTAGATGTTAAACGGATGAGTAGAGATGATATTCCACAAAAAGGTGTAGAGATGAGTAGAGATGATATTGACATACATGAGATGTTAAACGAATGAATAGAGATAATATTGACATACATGAGATGTTAAACGGATGAGACAAAATGATATTGACATGCATGAGATGTTAAACAAATGAGATGAGATAATATTGACATACATGAGATGTTAAACGGATGAGAGGAGATGATATTGACATACACGAGATGCTAATTGAGACGACATGATATTGCCATACATGAGATGTTAAACGGAGGAGACGAGATGATATTGACATACATGATATGTTAAACCAATGGGTCGAGATGATATTGACATACATGAGATGTTAAATAGATGAGTCGAAATGGTACTGATATAAATTAGAATGTTAAACGGATGAGTCAATATGGTCATGAGATGTTGAACGGATGATTCGAGATGATATTGACTTACATTAGATGTTTAACGGATGAGTCAATATGACCCTTAAGCTCCACGCCTTAGGTCGCAAAAGATAAGAATACAAAGAAAATAAGAACTTTGTTAGGTTTAGTACAAAAGCTAATGAATAACAATTTATAAAGAGATTTTTTTAATTATTTTTTGTAAACTAAGGAAATGGTAAATATGTGAAATGACAAAAAGTTATTTTAAATATGTAAACTAACCTAAACGTGACAAATTAAAATTTTAAACTAGTTTAATTATAAAAAAATTGCAATATTCAGAACTTTCTAAAATTAAAATGGTTAAAGTGATATTAAAGTAAAACAAATATGCATCTTGTCAAAAGAGTAAAATAATTGAGCAAAAATAATTTGACGTAAAACTAATATGTGATATAATGAACTATCTCATTTCATCCGAATGTAACAAATATTGAAATAAAGAAAATGACATCAAGGACTAGATAAGTTCATTACACAACAAAATTAAAAAAAACATCGACTAATTAAAACATTTATAAACTGTTAATTTAAAATCTTAACATGAAAGAAAGAAACGAAAACAGTGAAACGAAAGGTTTATTTTTGTGATTGGACCGACCCAAACATAGGGTGCGGCTCTCCCCCTAATTGTTTATATTTATTTATTATTTTTTTACTACTAAAGAGCTAAATAAAGATGAAAACTCTAATAAAATTTCTGCTAATAACAATGATAATAATCATTATGCCAAAAATGACTATAAACTAGGACTAGTATTAAAACTAGAATAGATCGGACTAGTATTAAAGGTCTTTCAAATAAAATGATCCAATGGCTGCAACTTGAGACAATTTTCTTTTTTTTCTTCATTCTTGTCGTGATGCACAAGTAGTAGACATGAGCACATGGGCTTGTCACCAATTTTTGCTTCAAAAATAATATTCCTCATTTTTTTTTCCTCGTAATACCTATCTACAAAACAAAAGACACTATCAAATTGATCCTCGTTTTATTTGTGATAGTGGAGTGTGGGACCAGCTTAGATTGTTTGAGAATTAATTTAACTTTAGCCTCATTTGTTAATTTACCCCCTTGCTTCACTTTTAGTCCCTATCTTCTTTAAAACTTCATATAAATTAATCACCTTTGGTCCCTCATCGTTCTTAATGTTTAATTCATGGCCCTTGAAATAAGTAATCTTTAAATTTCTCTTCTTTTGCCTACATGCTCCAAATAAAATTAATGATAGTCTCGCAATTCCATGCTCTTTCCAAATTCCGTGCTCAGTTTTTGTCCATTTTGTCTTTCTTTTTGTTATTTTCTCATATCCGTTACATGTACATACACAAACACAAAACAAGCATATATTTGGAATTTTCATTATCTTTTTGGATTTTGAGTCCGTTTTATTAGGTCAAAAGTATGTGTATTTAAACACATACCAAAATCCCCCATACATGAGATGTTAAACGGATGAGTTGAGATGATATTGACATACATGAGATGTTAAACGGATGAGTCGAGATGATATTGCCATACATAAGATGTTAAACAGATGAGTATGATGTTGACATACATGAGAGGTTAATCGGATGAGTCGAGATGCTATTGGCAAACATTAGACGTTAAACGGATGAGTCGAGATGATATTGACATACATGAAATGTTAAACAGATGAGTTGAGATGATATTGACATACATGATATGTTAAACGGATGGGTCGAGATGATATTGACATGCATGAGATGTTAAACGGATAATAACGGGTGATATTGACATAAATGAGATGTTAAACGGATGAGTCAAGATGATATTAACATACATGAGATGTTAAGCGGATGATATTGACTTACATGAGATGTTAAACAGATGAGTCGAGATGATATTGACATAGATGATATGTTAAACGGATGCGTCGAGATGATATTGACATACATGAGATGTTAAACGGATGCGTCGAGATGATATTGACATACATGAGATGTTAAACGGATGAGTCGAGATGATATTGATATACATAAAATTTTAAACGGATGAGTCGAGATAATATTAACATACATGAGATGTTAAACGGATGCGTCAAGATGATATTGACATACATGAGATGTTAAACAGATTAGTCGATATGATATTGACATACATGAGATGTGAAACGGATGAGTCGATATGATATTGACAACATTATATGTTAAACAGATGAGTCGAGATGATATGGACATACATGAGATGTTAAATGGATGAGTTGAGATGATATTGACATACATGTAAATGTATAAAAACGGATTGAAACTTATAAAAACGGACGAAAGCGTATATGAACGTAAGAAAACGTATAAGAGCGGACGAAAACGTATAAAAAACAAATGAGAACATATAAGAACAGACGAAAACGAATAAAAACGAACGAAAACATATAAAAATGGGCGAAAAGGTTTTGGCTTAGTTGGTACCCACCTCCGAATAACCCATGGGCCCACTTGAGATATTTTTTGGATAAAAGGTGAAGCATTCGAGTCTCGGCTCCTGCCTACTCCAGTTGTTGCCCCACTGGGCGAAGAGAGTTGTCGGAGCTATTTCTTGTAGGGTGGACAATGGCTGTTGCCAAAAGACACCCGGGGTTAGGGTGTTATCACCAATTCATACATTTTTTTGTGGATTTCGTACATGATCCTCACACGAGTGTACGATTATTGTGTGATATCACCGACCGTTTACTTTTTTTCACTAAACCGGGCAACATACGGTTTATTTTGCAAATTTTGTTAAACGAGCCGTGACAATAAGAATAACGTATAATAAATAACAATAATGAAAGAATGAGAATGAATGTAATAAATAAATGACTCAAACTTTTAATTTACGAGTGTATAATTATTAATGATCTAATATTTATATAAAACGATACATGTCAAACACTCATCGTAACTTTACAATCGAAAACGAGTACAACATTTTTTTATTAATATGTAATTTAATATAATCAAAAGCTCAACATATATAAAACTACTAGGACTAGTGTTAAAAAAAATGGTAAATATATATAAAACTACTCGTACATAAAAAAATGTATGCTAATAACAATGATAATAATCATTACACTAAAAATGACAATAAATAAACAATAATATATAAAGCTAAGTTACTATAACTAGTATTAAAACTAGACTAGATCGGACTAGTATTAAAACTAAAATAATTACTAAACAAAAGAAAACTAAAAATAAACGGACAAACTAAATTTTTTCATTTTATTTAAGCCAAAAGCTAATAAACATAAAAAAGACAGAAATTAAATGTTTAATGAGACAGAAATTAAAATGCTAAACATAAAGTTATAACATAATATGAATTGAAAGAAATAACTGTTGCAGAAAATTAGACGCGAAGATCAGCTGCTACTAAAAAAAGTTTGTGTAAAAAGAACAAGTAAAACTGCTACTACATATATTGACTATCTATACTATATAATAAAATAAGGTTTTTTACAAGTCCTTTAAGCGCGGAGCATTAAAAATCCGTTTAATGCGGTGATGTGGAATTCCTTATTTAGCATCAATGTACAACACCTTGAAACACAAATTTTACTACACTACTTTCTCATTGTGAACATATACACGCTCAGCCTAATTTTGTAAATTAATAAATAGCATTCATTGTACACGCTCTTCCCAAACTTCCTGTACACGCTCTTCCCAAACAATTACAAATCATCCTTTAATTGCGCCTTTCACTTAATAAAAATACAAACCCAATTCCTTTCCATGATTTTCTATGCCATACCGATTCAAAATCATCAAGAAAATATTTTGATTGATTCATGTGTGTGCTGGTGTTGTGTATGCTGTCAATAAGAGAGTGTTGGTAAGCACTGATTTATTATAAGATTTAGGGTATCGAATTATTAGTTCCATATTTCATTATTTTGTTTCGATTCAGTTATAAGGTAATTTCCAATCATCCTATTTAAATTTGTTTGTATTTTACCAGAACCCTATGNACGGTAATCTCTCTAAAACTACAACAAATATCATGTACAAAGAAGTACTGCAAGGTTTATGATCAAACTACAAGAGGTATTCGCTTTTTTATTTATTTATTTATTTATTTATTTTTATTTTTTTCCAAATTTTGAATTATACTATAATATCAACCAAAATGCCTTTACTTACATATTCTATGGAATTTTAAGTGTCCACGACATGGGCATTGGGTATTTAATCGAGTAGCACTCACTCAATCATTTGCTATTCAAGACAATCAATTTTGGACACGCCAACACGTGGATGTTTATTACTTTGTAACAAACTCAATTGCTTATTTAATTATTGACGGATTATCTCATTCTTTCTTTCATATATTAATCGAACATGCTTACGTTTTACTTTTCTTATCATCTCATTTTCTCTATCTCTCTAAAAAATTACCCGGTGTCAACGGGTCTTTAAGCTAGTATAATTATATATCCTTGTGATAGCAAGGCCACGTGGCGCGATTTAGTTGGTTGCAGGAGTTGATAGTGGGAAGTAGCAGTAGCCCACGCACCACTTGAATTATTTATAGGAAGTGTAGTTCAATCGCTGGCATAGTAATACATTTTTTTTTCGTTTGCTACTAATCACGTGGCCTCCAACAGTACAAATAAAAAAAAACGCTAGACCTTTGCTTTCATTTTCACATTTGTTTCAATTGAATGATTGGCGGGCCTCACATTCTTTTAGAAGATATTTAATTAAAAGTTTGGTGCAACTTGCTATTTTACACCCCTGACTTCATTTTAGTCATTGTCTTCTTTAAACTTCATACGAATTAAACACCTTTGGTCCCTCATCGTTCTTTATGTTTAATTTATTGGTCCTTGGAATAAATAATATTTAATTTTTCTCTTCTTTTACCTCGATGCTCCAAATAAAATAATCGATAGACTTGGACTTTCTTGCTCTTTCCAATCCCCTCGGTTTTTTGTCATTTTGTCATTCTTTTTGTCCTTTTCTAATATCTGGTACCTGCACATGCACAAACACAAAAACAAACATATATTTGGCATTTTTTTATATGTTTTTGGTCTATTGAGTCCGTTTTATTAGATAAAAGGTATATGTATTTAGACACATACCAAAATCCCCCAGACTAAGGTATTGTCGTGTTCTCACGCAATGTCATCACATCACGCCTATGAAATCAAAATCTTCAAACCTCTATTAAAACCCTGAAAAGTAGCAAGGTATTCAAAAGAGATTAAGAAATCAATACCTCTAAAAACGCCCCGTTTATCCATTTTATTACAAACGTTATTTTTTGTCTGTATTTTTTTTCTCTTTATGTGACGGCCTGTTGACTTTCATTATTTCACAATAACTTTTAGGATCACGGAGTAGGAAACACAACTCATGAATAAGTAACCATACGGATAAATCGTCCCTGCTTTTCACAAGTCCCCAAACTAAGCTTAAAAACGTAATCATTGTTAATTACAAGTTAAAATGCTATGCTACTCATGCATATAAATTGTAAACTTTTACTCCCACATTTATTCTATAAGTTTGTGAGTGCTCATTTTCAAAAGTTTGATCACAAAAATCGACATTGTTATGGTTGTTATTCATTTAAGTCTAATATCAACTCACTGAGAACCTTGAAAATCTAAAGATAAAAAATGGCATTTTCCATGTAACAGCTTTCTTCTCGGCACATGATGTGTGGGTTTTGCAACCTTCGCAATAGGTTTTACCTCTCAAGGGATCTTGAGAAGCTTACAACCCCTACCAGGCAGTGTACCTGACCGATGTAGTATAGTGAAGTGGCAAGTACCGGGGGATTGATCGTTCTCTCGGGGAATAGTGTCGTTAGGATTGAAAAACTACTCTAATTTAGGTCTAAGGGTTGAGGGATCATTCTTTTTATATTTTTATATTTTATAAAAGCAAGTAAAATCTCGGGTATTGGAAGAGTGGATGGAATTAGTTGCTAGTCAACTAACCCAAATAACTACTTAAGCAAATAAAATAAAATAACGAGAAAATAAATTGTTGTGAAACTTATATGAGATGTTAAACGGATGAGTCGAGATGATATTAACATACATGAGTGGTTAAACGGATGATATTGACATACATGAGATGTTTAATGGATGAGTCGATATGATATTGACATACATGAGATAACGGATGATATTGACATATATGAGATGTTAAACGAATGAGTCGAGATGATATTTACATACATGAGATATTAAACGGATGATATTGACATACATGTGATGTTCAACGGATGAGTCAATATGATATTGACATACATGAGATGCTAAATGGATGATATTGACATACATGAGATGTTAAACGGATAAGTCGAGATGATATTGACATACATGATATGTTAAACAGATGATATTGACATACATGAGATGTTAAATGGATGAGTCGAGATGATATTGACATACATGAGATTTTAAACGGATGAGTCGAGATGAAACTGACATACATGAGATGTTAAACGGATGATATTGACATACATGAGATGTTCAACCGGATGAGTCGAGATGATACTAACATACATGAGATGTTAAACGTATAATATTGACATAAATTAGATATTCAACGGATGAGTCGAGATGACATTGACATACATGAGATGTGATGCGCTGGATTGCAACCCTCGCAAAAAGGTTTTACTTCTCATGGGATCTTGAGAAGCTTGCAATCCCCACCAGGCAGTGTACCTGACCGATGTAGTATAGTGTAGTGGCAAGTACCGGGGGATTGATCGTTCTCTAGGGGAATAGTGTCGTTAGGATTGAAAAGCTACTCTAATAGGTCTAAGGTTGAGGGAAGATTCTTTTTGTATTTTTATATTTTATTGAAAGCAAGTAAAAATCTCGGGTTTGAACGAGTGGGCGGAATTAGTTGCTAGTCAACTAACCCAAATAACTACTTATGAAAATAAAATAAAATAAAATGAAAGTAAATGTTTTGTGAAAACTAATATGGAGAGAAGTGTGTTTACTTAGATTTCCTTACTCCATAACTATCTTTTATTGATTGATTAGTGTGTATTAATTGCGTGGATGACGGATTGTATTCCTTAATACCATTCGTGGGAGTGTGTACGGACTTCTCCCAACTCTATGACTCCTATGTCGAGCCGGCTAAGAAGCTCCTAACATGGGATCACTAGAATTCGCTTATGCATTAAATACAATCAAATAACCTTAGTACACCTTGGTTCATGTTTCTTAAGACGTTCAAGCATGTTACCAACCGGAAGTCTGCAAGTTTTCTTAAGCTTAACATCGATAAACACCCATCCAATACAATTAATAACACACCATTCAATCAATAATCAATAGTTAGGTTTCATTAGATCTAAGCAAACACAAAGAAAACCTAGCCTAGCATGTTAAATAAAAGAAAAGACAAGATAAAATCAAACAACACATAGACATATTGAATAATTAATTGATTACTTATCTTCAATGTAACATGGTAGATCTCAAGGTTAAAAACCTTGAAAAAGCTGCTAAAAATCGTCTAGGGTTTCTCCCTTAAAATTTCCACACTAATGACTAAAAATTATGGGAACATATATAGAAAATCAGATCTGACGGCGTCACGTATAGCCTTGACGCCGTCACGCCGCCGTGGTTAGGGTTTCTTGATGGCCTTCTTGACGCCGTCCCTCTTTAATCCTCCAAAATCCATTCTGGCTTATCAGGGTCTGACGGCGTCACACATAGCCTTGACGCCGTCTGGTGTACTGTTCCAACAGAATTTGGCACTTTGTCGAATTCTTCACTTTTACGCTCCAAAAACGTCCAAAATGCTTCCTTTTCCAGAATTTCTCTCCAAAGTACCCAAAATGCCAAAAGGAACGATTTAGGGCGATATTTGATCAAATAAATACGATTTAGGGCCTTAAATGACCCCCGAAAAGCTGTACACTTTTCGCCTTATCAAATACCCTTACACTTGAGATTTGCTTGTCCTCAAGCAAATGCGCTTTTATTCTAATCAAAATACAAGTTAGGGGTCATTTAACACTAATATAAAAGTAATTACAACAAATAATCGTTCCCCTTCAATCATAATAAGCACGGAGATTACATACTAGCACCTCACAAGTAGTGTTTAGATACTCACATCTCTCAGGTGTCATAGAATTATATCTCATAAATGAAAACGGAAAATATCTCTCACTACCTGTCATAGCAAATAGATTACCATAGGCTTGGGAAAGGATCGAAAACCTTCTCCACTAGGTGTAAGCACCTAAGATAAACTCTCAAAGAGGACTTTTACAAAAGGGTTGTAATGAGGTGTAGGGATATGATAAACACGGATTTGTTGGATAAGGGATATTTTACTGGTGGCGAGTTAAAGATCTTGATTAATTACATGTACAATATGGCGTTGCTAAGCAAAGACTAGACTCGACTAAAGCTTATATAAAATAAACAAAGAAAGAAACGGGATGGTAGTCCGTATGTTTTTTTCTACTTTTCTTTTTCTCATTTTTTTTGTATTTTTCTTGATTTTTGGATTTTTTTTTGCATACACTCTTGCCCTACCATCCAAAATAATACATCATATGGGCCTCGGTTCTCCCCTTACACTTGAACTTTTACATACTTTACAAATAATTATTCTAATGACTCGAATTAAGATAATCGAAACACTTGGAGTACTTTTAAAATATTTAGCACATATGGGGGTAATAATGTTGTTCTTCCCCATTACTCCATTACACTAGTACTTTACCCATGAGTCCCAATCGTCCCAAAACAATATGTACAAGGATATGACTCGACTTAGCAACCATGTAATCAATTAGATAATTAACTAAGGGTTTAAACAAATGTTGTCACAATAATGCACTAAAGGTGAGTGCATACAAGGTAGGCTAAGGCGATTTGGGTGTACATTTAAGTGGGGTGTAACAAATTCTTCCTTTAAGTAAAATGCTTAAAGTTAGAAACGAAAAGGATAGGCTCTGGAGGGTGTACTAGGGGTATCGTGTACTAAAAATGAGTACAACGCAAGGGTGTGGGAGAATTACTTGACCAATGAAGTCAATGTAATTATAACAAAAACACAGGTGTAAAACAATGGGTTAATCCTAATGCCTCTTATCATGTAGTAAATCTAACTACACGAATGTAGTCTCACTTGTGGATTCGGGATGGTCCTATCGCAAGTTCTAGAATCTAAGTGCTACCGGTACACACATCATAGCATTAAAGATGAATGCTTTTCCTACCAATTCTAGGGGCGAACCTCACATATTTGGGGTGGAAATTTTTTTAGTGGTACGGTTTTTGTGCTAGTCATATAACTCCTATCCATGAGACGCTCATTAAGACCAAAGTTTCACTCCTAAATGTTGTAAAAAATTTTAAATTTGGCACTAAAATTGCCCTAACAGGTATTTATCTCAGTTTTATTACACATCTACCATTAAACAAACGAAAATCAAACGTAATTGCATTCTCTAATGTATCGTAATTTACCCCCCCTTTACACTTAAGATGAACATTGTCCCTTATGTTCAAATGACAAGATATAAAAGTAAATAAGGTAAAGAATGAAATCAAATACTCCCCTGATTCGCTTGGTGGATAAAGGGGGTAACATGGTTAGATCTTCTTCCAAGAAAATGAATGCTCAAAGCTTCCATTCCGAAATATAAATCATCTTCTTGTCCAAAATAACCTGTTAAGCCTGAGAAAACAAACACGAAAACCTGCATAACATCGGCGGGATAAATCTGTATAACTTGTGGAATGAATATTTTGCAGATTCCTAGAGTTTATAAGTTAGAGATTTTATAAAGCATTTTATGATTCCGGAAGAAAAACAAAACTTTCAAAAATTCCAGAAAACAGGGTCTGACGCCGTCAGCCTGGGGCTTGATGCCGTCAGAAGTGATCTGACAGATTTTTCATGTTAAGTTTCTGGAAAATTTCTGGAAAAACTCAATTCTTACTTCCTGGAAATCCTGCAAAATATCATTATGACTCGATACAAGCATTTGACTCAAACAAGTACTAATATGTATGTCAATTTAATATTGTTACGATTCATGTTCATTTGTTCTTATAAACCGATTTGGATTTCCCTTACACTTATCTTTTGCAAAATACCTTTATATGTAGTTAAGACGAAGTTAAAAACAAAATAAAGCATTTTCACAATTTAGTTCGAAGCATGAATCAATAACAATAAATACTAAACATACATACGGAAGCAAATAAAATCAAACAAACAAATAAATAAACACACAAAGCTTGGGTTGCCTCCCAAGAAGCACTTGTTTTTGTTCGAGTCACGAGCCTGACTCTACCTTTATTTAACGGAAATAGGGGAGGTTTTCCCTACACTTAGGATTAAGTGCGGGTGATAGTAGCGATACACACCATCTTGGTAGGAGTATGCCACGTGAGAAAAGAGTAGGGGATGAATTGTATGCTCAAAGGGTGGTGCTCCTTTCATCATAACCTTACCTAGTTCACTTTGGTCAATGGGTGAATTAAAGTTTTCTCCTAAAAAGGGATCATCTTCTATCAACTTCGAGAGACTCCTAGTTGGGAATCCATCTTGACCTAATAAACCCGGTTTAAACCCATAATGTTTCTTGTGATCAATCATGAATGGGTGATGTAAGTATGTAAGGTTATGGTTCACCCCTATATTATCTTCCATTCCACATGGTTTAGAGTCTATTACCTTCATCGTAAAACTACCCGTACTATATGGTTTGATGGGTGGATAAGGACCTATTTCAATTCCTAAATTTTCATCCAATGATGGAAGATTAGGTAACGGTTTTGGTTGAG
>LBNU01026839.1:19712-49174 GCA_014162995.1 Artemisia annua | reverse complement strand
TTCTCCCCCTCAAAAATAGCATATCAAATGTTGTTTTTGTAAACTTTTTGATTAAATATGCCTTTTCAGTCTTATGGGGAGAAATCAATCAAGACTTTAAGACTTAGAACGATGTTTTTAATCAAGTACTCCCCCTCAACAAGTGACTACTCATTGAGGTGAAATACTTGTCTTTTGAGCAGAATTGTAAAAATCATGAAAAGTTTGTTAATTCTACTCAAAAGTAAGAAGCTTTCGCTCCTTATGTGAGGATTGTAGCACTGATGCGTACCACAGGGTCCTTTAAGTACAAAGTGCGGGTTGTACACTGTTATGTGTGCACAAGCCTTAGTAATCACAAATCAATCAATATATAAAGAAAATATTGAAATGTTAATACCAGAAGCAAGGGAGCTAAGGTTCATCATCAGGCAAAGCATCAAAGTCTGTGAACTGAGGATCGGGTCGTTTGAATGTCAATACCAGAAATGAAGGTCGAACACCTATGTAGCTTTCCAATCTCCTGATCTGCTCTCGACGATACAGCCTTTCTTCAATTGTATGAACAAAATTTCGAATCATTCTTCGTCCATTAGCTTTCCACCTAGTCTCTTCACCCTTTTGTAGCTTCTTCTTTTCATTGATCAATCTTTCAGCCAACCCGTCACAAACTCTTCGTAGTGTGTCATCACAGAACTTCTGAATTTCATCGAATCTTATTAAGCGAAGCTTTCTTCTTGTTGAGGTAGATGATTCCAAATGATGGTTCTTGCACAAGAGTATACTGTGATGATCCTTGAATTCCAGGAAATATGAGTTGTGGTTTGGTTAGGTTGATGTTGTTCTGATAACTATTAACACCTAGCTGAAGATCTTCCACTCTTTCTTGAACTATTAATCGTCTGATGTAGAGAAGTAGAGATTCGATGAAGTTGTATTGTGTTTCCTTTGGGAAGTTTAGCATTTTTCCTTGAACCTTTTCCAAATACATATCTTCGATGTCATTCAGGTTGAGATCCGGGAAGTCTACTTCACAAAACTTGTATTGCTTCTCATCTAGTCTCTTGACGATGATTTCGTGCATGAGAGTGTAGTTGAATCTTCTATCTTCCAAGATCTCCATGATAGCAACGATACGAAGCGGATGCTTCACATTCTCACTTGATGTTAGGTGTAGTCTGTGGGTGTAACCGAGTTTACGTTTCTCTGGCCAGTGTTGAATACCGAGAAGAGCTTCCTTGTTGTAAGTTACAACTGATTTGCTGAATATCGTTGTTGTCTCTTCAATGTCTGGTAATTCGTATCTAGCAGCTGGAACGGAAATCGTCAGTGAGGATGCATATCGTTCTTTGGAGGTCTCATGAGCATGTTGAAGATATCAGAGATCGCTGTTGAAGAAGTAGCGATAAGGGATCTTAGGTTTTTCAGGAAAACCTAGCAGAGGCAATGGTTTTGTCCAGTCGGTGAAGTAAGGTGTTTTTTTTGGGTGTCGATGTTGGATTCAGGGTTCAGCCAGTCGAACGTGCCAGATAATGCGCATGCAATATTCTCCATGTGGTATTCGAGTTCAACTTTGTTTCCCGATATTTTCTTCAGAAATTCAAGTGCTTCACGATTGATCCTTTTGAGTTCAGCCTTAGTCAACTTTTCAACTTGAAGTCCCGTCAATTACTTTGTGTAATCTGCAAAGTATTTCTAGGCAGTGGTTCATCGGCTTCAAGTGGAGGTTATGCCTTGATCATTTCAGTCAACCAGTCAGGTTTCGAAGCTTCATCTACATTGAACCAGGAGAATAGTGTAGACTTCTTCTTCTTCTTCTTCTTTTTAGACTTTGTAGATTGTTCTTTCTCTTTGGTTTTAGATGTTGATGATGGTCCAGCTTGAAATTCAGGAATTTGTGAATCGGGAATGGATGATTCGGGTTCTTACTGAGTGTCAACTGGTTGAAACATGAAAGGTTCTTCTTATTGTGTTGGACCGGATCCTGAGGCTGGTGCATGCTGTTTTGTTGGTGGAGCCTTGGAAGACTTAGATGGCTTTTGTGAAGATGATGGTTCTTTTGATGTCCTTGATTTCTTGCGTTTAGGATCAGCATCAGGATCATCATCTTTCCTTGGTCGTTTTGGTTTACCAGCTGCTTCCATGCATGACTCTTTAGAGGCAATTGCTTTCAACACTACAAATATCATTGATTCTTCAGGAGTCTTTTCCTCTTTATCTCTGAGTTTTGCAGCTAACAAGGCTTGTAGTTGCTCGGTTGTTAGATCACTAGGTGCAGTTGGAGCCCTGTTGGTCCGGAGATAGAATGGTGTTGACTGAAGCATTTATTCCATGCTGTGTTTAATCCTGGTTTTCAACGTTGTCTGAATCGGTTGAAGAAGTTCTGACACTGCTGGAGTGGTAATGGCAACAAGGTTGTCGTTGAGATATTCTTCGGTGTACGACTTTATCATTCTATTCATGTCAGCTTGCAGTAGTTTGTCAACTAGAGAAGTTGACTCTTTGAGATCCTTGACTTGATTAGTCAATGTTGTGACCTGTTTTGATAATTTCTGAACTTGGCCCTTTAGATCTCCATCCTGAGGTTGTGTGTCTCTCTTCTTTTTCCTTGCCATAGCAACAGCTTGTTTGATCTTTTGTGATGCGGTGGCAGTGGATGAACTTCCCTATTTCTTGATTGATTTGCCTTTAGATGTTATCTTTGGTGGTGGTGGAGATGAGTGGTGTGATGATGATGTTGAAGATGACTCATTGTTAGTGCAAATATTACGATATTTAATCTATACAGTCTCGTTTGTTTTGATTGATGACAGACGTATAACTTGATACATAACGTAAAATGTACAAGTTACTCGTAATCATATTTTGTCTCAACATACAACACCTCTCAACGTCTCGAGTCGTCGTATGCTACAACACAGGTTCGTACATGTTTGTTATGTGGCATTATGATCAAACCCCTTGACCAACCATTTAGAATGTTTAACTAGTTAAGATTATTTACTAGTTAAGTAATACATTTTACAAACAAACTTTTGTTTACATTTTAATCAAAATGAAAATGGTGTTATTACCTCATGCGTAGTGTCATCAAAATATAGAAAGATCTCATAAGATATCTTGGAAAGATTATGAAAGATTTGGAAAGATTTGGAAAGATTTTCTTGGATAGTGTAAAGATCTTTGAATATATTTTTGATGACATCTTTGATGGTTTTGAAATATGGTTTTGGAAAACCTCCTTGGACTTTTTGCATATAAATAATAAACCAAGTTTAGTTGTTTTCTAACAACTTGAAATCACTTCAACACACATTAATCACCCTTTCCATAATGATCATAATGTTACTAACTCTCATTATGTTGTAAGCATATCATACTTCATGATCTACAAAGAAGGTTACAAGATCTTGAAGTCATCATTCATTAAAGCATACCAACATATGAAGATTCAAGGGCTCTTGACATCCTCAATGATTGAACGCTTCTTATTCAAGAAGTTTATTTAGATTAGGCATTCATATCCATTAGACATGTATGTCTTGGATTATCATTGTAACATCACAATCTATTCACCAAACTAGATTAAATGGTTTATGTGTTTGTGCCATAAAATACAAGGTTTTTATGTTAGGCCACAAAACATAGCAGGAGTGGTTGTACCCTTGTAAAAGAACTCGACATCTAGCTTAGTGTCGGAAATACTATATAGGCGACGTTAGGAGTGGTTGTACCTTTGTAAAAGAACCGGTATCTAGCTTTGTACCGGATAAAGTGTAAGCGGCGATTGTAAGGTTTTCTCCGCCGAGAAGGGAGGTTGTTGATCTAGTGAAGTAACTCTCGAGTTGGGTACTCGGGGAGTGGAGTAGGGCGGAGAGGAGGTCCGTGACCGAACCACTGTAAATCATCGTGTTCGGTTTGCACTTTCTTTTACTTATTGCTTTACTTTAATGTTTGCATTATGTGGTTGCTTATGTTGTGACTTGTTGATTATACTTTTGTGGTAACATGGTTTAAGTGTATGCTAGTCACAAACTACACATAACATCTTTCATATGAGAATAAGCTAAAATTGGATATTTGATACAACAAGTAATAAAGTTTTTAAACGGTAACGTATTCACCCCCCTCTACGTTTTCACAATTGGTACCAGAGCCTCGTAGCTCTTATTTTCAAAACAAATAATTTTTAAAATGGAGCACGATCCATGTATCAAATTACAATTGAAGCGGAATATAAAATGAAAAATGTTTCGCTAAGTATACTTAGAAATTTTGTTGTTAAATAATATTTTGTATACAAGCTTGAAGGTTTTCTTGAAAAATAAAAGAAAAGATTTCTTAAAAGAATTTGTAAGTGTCTAATGTGACATTTCGTAAATTTCATGTCACTAATTTTAATATTTTTATTAAGTAACTATTCGAATTTTCTTAAATAATTAACTTCGTCGGAAGTTATCCGCGTACGTCATGATACTTTCAATTAATTCAACCGCGACTAGACTATGCTTAATATACACTTTTTATGCATTCTTAGTTCCTTACAATCCTATTTTAAAAGTCATAATTTACTTTTTCCAATTTTCCGTAAACCTTGCACCTTTTACGTTTCACGCGATTCAAATTTACGTTTTATGGTTTTAACAACGTGAACCAACCCTAGACTATGATAATTTTACATATTTTATAAATTTTAACCTATTTTCATTTTTACAAGTGAGTTTTATACTTGTCGTTTCATTTTTATAGTTTACGTCACTTTTATCAAGAACCGGTGTCACCAAACGCGTTTTCAACTCACGGTTTCGGTTTTAGCGATGTTTAAACCCTTCGATGAACTCACCACTCATCTAAAATACTTAAATAGATTATGTTAATAAGTTTTAACATTTTTACAAGTTTTGAATTTTTACGTTACCTGGTTTTACATTACGCGTCTTAAAAACTTACGTTTTAATTACCGGGATTAAAAACTACACTTATTATCAACCTATACCAATTTAAATCACAAATACTCCACTCACACAACTAACCCTCTTGGGTGGCTGGCCTTAAGGCCTTTTGGTGTCACCTTTGTCACACTTGTCTCATTTTTACTTCACTTGTCTCCACTATCTAGTTTATATCACCAACATACTTCATTTTACATTGTTTGTATCACCATTGCATATTTTGCTCTTCCTCCTACCTATGAGAACGGCCTAAAACAGATACAAAACACCTATTTCATCCAACTTTTCACTAATTTATTGATCATAGATTAAAGATCTTGAAACCCTAGTCTTTTTGTTGATTTATTACACTCAAACAACACATAAATCTCATCATTTCTAAGGTGTTCTATTTGAAATATTACAAGAGTATTTTTAAAGACTTCCAAGGTGTCAAGTGGCTGTGATTTTCAAGGTTTTACAAAGTATTTTGGTGGTCAAAGATTTAGGCAAAATATTTGAAAGAAAGGTGCAAGTGTTGTTGGGTTAATCTAGGTAGTGGTCCATTGTTCTAGGTCTTTATCTTCATTCTCCAAGGATTGTAAGGATACCAAACTCACACTTTTCATTTTACTACTGAGAATATATTATTTCTTGATGAAAACTAAGGAGTCCTTTACAAGATAAGTATTAAGCTATCTAAATAGAATATACACAAGATCTATTCTATACTTATCTATACACGAATACATCAGTTATCTAATAAACAGTGGTAACTATATATACTAGCAGTGGTAATGAGTTTCCACTGCCAGTGCATTCTTCAGCAGTGTCTTCCACAAGCCTATCAGTGATAACTGTTAGCTTTATTCCCAACACTTTTGGTGTCACCTTTGTCACACTTGTCTCATTTTTACTTCACTTGTCTCCACTATCTAGTTTATATCACCAACATACTTCATTTTACATTGTTTGTATCACCATTGCATATTTTGCTCTTCCTCCTACCTATGAGAACGGCCTAAAACAGATACAAAACACCTATTTCATCCAACTTTTCACTAATTTATTGATCATAGATTAAAGATCTTGAAACCCTAGTCTTTTTGTTGATTTATTACACTCAAACAACACATAAATCTCATCATTTCTAAGGTGTTCTATTTGAAATATTACAAGAGTATTTTTAAAGACTTCCAAGGTGACAAGTGGCTGTGATTTTCAAGGTTTTAGAAAGTATTTTGGTGGTCAAAGATTTAGGCAAAATATTTGAAAGAAAGGTGCAAGTGTTGTTGGGTTAATCTAGGTAGTGGTCCATTGTTCTAGGTCTTTATCTTCATTCTCCAAGGATTGTAAGGATACCAAACTCACACTTTTCATTTTACTACTGAGAATATATTATTTCTTGATGCATTTATATATTATATAAGTTATCTTGCTTGGTTAGACTTGGTACATAGGCTAGGTCACTAAGAAATCACTAAAAGACTTGACATGCAAAACAGTTTTGTGCTCAGGGGTAGAAACAGAATTAACTGCACTAATCAGTAAACATTGGACCTAAACTAAAAATATGTAGATGTAGGTCTATATCTTGTGGTCACTTTCCCGGGTGGTGCATCCCGTGACGACACCCGATGATTAAACTAAAAATGTTTTTGTGAAACATGTCATATTCTGAGTAATAGATTTGTAACCCATAAAAGTCATATTTTCTGGATATAACCAACTGTTTCTCAAAACATAAAAGTTACAGATAACACCTTCTTAAACGTGGCCATAAACGGGGAATTAATTGGACTTGTAGAACTCTAGCTATCGCATTTTTCGTGGGACTGTTGTGAAGTCAAAATTTTTAG
This sequence comes from Artemisia annua, assembly GCA_014162995.1. Lineage (NCBI taxonomy): Eukaryota > Viridiplantae > Streptophyta > Magnoliopsida > Asterales > Asteraceae > Artemisia > Artemisia annua. Next base: position 42,405 of record LBNU01026839.1, on the reverse strand, counting down.
AACTGAGTAGTAATGCTAAACTATAATTTTACTGCTGTTAGGTAATGTTTGACTTAGTGAGACCCACAAAACATGTTAGTACAGATGAATACCTTTTCAGGGATATAAAAAGAACATAATTTTTCGACATACGGCTTAAGAGTAATGAATTTTCAAAAATGGACATGTTATAAAAGTCCCATTAGCTTGTTAGTAAAAAGTATAAAAGGGTAACACTTATACATATGGACACTTAAGTTTTATTTTGAACCACCTAATAAAACTTGTCAATTGTTTAGAAATTATGTACCAAGCATAATTAAGATCATAATTTATATAATATAGAGCCATATTGTGTCAATGTTTATTTTTCAAAAACTAAGACAAGCATATAATTATTTAGGTTGCTCGTAGGACTTTCGCGGCTCATTCATCACTTACTTGTTCTTTGCTATTCACTTTGCTCACGGTGAGTTCATAGCCTCGCCTTTACTTACTTCAATTGTTTTATAAACCTCGCGAGGGGGATACATGCTAGTTTTACAAACTGAATACAAGTAGTTTTTGGTATGCTTGACCCGATTACGTGAATTATAGACATCGAGTACTTCTTGCCCTAAAAGTCCCTAATTTCATGGACCGTTAATTACGTGCTGAGTAAACGCTAATATTATGAATATGCATATTGGGTTTAACAAACATGTCCGGGTGAGTAGCGCTCACTTGATATCGGTAGATCAAACGGGCACATAATATTGAGAATCTAAGGTAAATGGCAAAGATTACCTTCATGGGCATTATTAAATTTCGTTAAGGTTCGGTGTCATGAGCTTGATGTTATAATTCTTATTTCCCGACTTGTATTCGTTACATGTCAATTGATGAATAATACTTGTATTCAACCAATTATTTATGAAACTCTATGAATTCACTCAACTTTATGTTGACTTTTAGCATGTTTATCTCAGGTCCGTAAGTGACTTCAGCTTGGATGGGCGGCGCAAGAAATGAATATATATATATGATGGCTCATGTTTAAATAAAAGTTTCATTTGATAATGTTTTAAACTTCTAAAACTTATGTATCTTCTAATTATGTTAAAAACTGTTGGGACCTTGTTGACTCTGATAAATTATCGAATGTGAATTTTAAAATGACTTTGTTTTAAAGTTGTTTACTATATTTGTACAATGTAACTAATATATAGCAACCCATGTTGTATTCCGCTCCGTTCCAAAAATGGGTTGTTATATCTAAGTATGTGCTTAGAGCTAATTTACCAAAAATATGTTTTAAAAAGGAGTGTTTGGGATAACTATAAATTTAGTTGAATTATTACCTCCGTAAATGATTAGATAAGTTACATCAGTAGAAATGAAGTAAAATAAGTGTATTATGTGTTTACTATCAAATCTAGTAAGTCCTACATGTTTTCTTTATGTCAAAATAAAAGTTTTGGTGAATTTGTTACAGTAGACCACGGATTGGGTAGAACCAAATAAAGGGTTCCGTTCCCTTCGGAGAAAGGTTCCTTGGCTGCACAGTCAAAATTTTTGTAAAACTTCAAAAATTCATAACTAATTAACCGTAAGTTCGTAGGAGTCGCGCCACCTATCAATTTAAAGGGAATTGAGTCTACTTTCATTTAAAAATACTCTCATGACCTGAATCTAATTTGAAGTAAGGATAATGAACCAAATACTACAGTGTGTTCAAAATATTAAGTTTCGGTTTGATATAGAAACTCAAACTTTTTGAATTAGGCAATATAAGTTAGTATCCTTTGAACATTGATATGATTTCTTTTGAAACTAAAGAACTTGGTGATATTTATGTATATAAAGGAAACAAATCAAGCTTGGCATACATCGTCATATTTAAACGCAAAGTGGCGAAAAGTATCTTTCTTTTTATGCTATGTTAAATGACTATTTGTTTTGGTTGTATGTATCTATGTTGTTTGCTTATTGAAATTTCTAATTGCACTTGTTTATTTGTGATTTATAAGTGTTAATCTTGCCATGATATTTATTTGCTTGTTTGTCGATTTCATGCTTACACACAATAGGATATTTACTAAATTTTGTGTACTAAGTTGAAAATTTGTTTTTGTAATTGCTTATTGATTTAGATCACTTTCTTTGCATATGTTATATTAAAAATCTTGCATAACTCACTTAGAAATGAGATTTCAGTAACATTAACTAAGTATCTTAAAGATGGTCAAGTGTCTAAATGTGTCACTACATTTTAAACATGTAGTATTCTTGTAAAAGGTGTTTTGTATATCTACTTCCACAATGATGTTTAATGTATGTGTCTTGTTATAGGATAAAAACTTATCTTTGAATGATCATGTGAACTAACCATAGCATGCCAGACGATAACACCTTGACGTTCTCAATTTTCTGTGTTTATGCCACTGTTTGGCTTAACTTCCATTTATAGTAAGTTCAAAATAATCGGCTTGATCTATATGCTAACATGCGTTAGAACCTATGATTTAGTTGTTTCCTAATAACATCTAATTAGGTGCATATGTTCCAAGTAAAATTAGGAAATTTGAACGGGTTTAGGGAGTCGAAAAATGTCCACCGTTAAGGAGTGTTTGGCATAACAAAACTTGAACAATTACGTATTATGGATTTGTGTACTCGTAGGGTAATAACTTTGTGTTGGACATATAATGTGATCTTACGAACAGGTGCAGGTAGATAACATCCTAATGTTATCATTTTCTCTTGTTTTCACTTCTGTAAAGTGGAAATTTTAACGTGCACTTGATCTTCAAAGGTAAATGTGTTTTTACTTGTGTTATTGTCATTTCTCAAAGTAATTTGATTAGTTACATGTGTTTCTAAAACTTTTATGGAGTTAGAATAAGGTTAAGGTACTCAAAAATTTTTGTTGAAAAATGGGGACAGTAGGGTACGGCTAGGACGGAACCAAATCATGGGTTCCGTCCGTTGTTAAATTTGGATCCGCAATTTCCAGGCCACGGATACGGCGAAACCAAAAATTTGGTTCCGCCCCGTGTAGTCGTTGGTTCCGCCATTCTAGCTGCATTTTTAAATTTCCTTTTCCCGCAATATATGTTCTTCATAGTTGTGTCTAAACTTCTTCCTTACCATTATGCATATTAGGAATATATATAAGTCACCTTAAGCCATTAGGAGATTAGTTCTCATAAGAAATTCAAAATCTTAAGTACAAGGAACATAAATATGATGATTGCACAACATTTACTGCCTATCTACACACATTCACTACATTCTTCCATCCTTAACTTATCCCTCATCCATTAGCTTCACTTAATTGGTGACTTTACAACATTTCTAACAAATCCGGACTCGTTAATTGAAAAGATTGCATACAATGTCTAAATCATAAGTCCAACTTATAACGATAGATATTGTCTTGTATCTACATATGTTACCTCACTTAGTTAACATGAAAATAATGTGTCATCCTTCAAGATGATAAGGATTTACATCGAGTCATAACTCACTCTTAAGTTATAGATGTATTATCAAGTCTTGCTATCCCTAAGTAGGATTGATAACTTAAGTATTTCGTTCGAAATATTCAAGTAAACTTGACTTACTACCGTAGTCATTAAAAGTTATATCCAAAAAATCAACACCCAAGTATTTTAACAATGTTTGTTAAAACACTCATCACGACTAGAACACTTATCGTAATACTCTCCAAATCAATAGGAACAAAAACAAATGTCAATAGGTTTTCATCCTTAAACATTTAGCACTTAAGTTCACTTGTTCTTTCACCGTCATCTCATCACATTCACCTTGTGATATATCTTAACCTATAAGCTTCACACATGACCAAAACTTCAAGCACTTCACCCGCTAGTTGTACCAACCAATGGATCACAACAATTAGGATTCATCCTTCTTTGCTTTCAATATCTATGAAACTTAAGTAATTTCATAGCACAACAAACCTCTACATCACCACATCCTTCTTTAGACACACTAGAAGACCTACCACCTAGATAAACCAATCCACCACCTTATCTTCATTTGAGTCCATTGAGTGCATTGCTAAAAAATCCCTCTGTCCAAACACTCGTTAAACAAACTCAACCTTACTTTACCACCTATAGGATTAGAACCTTCACCATCAAATGAGCATGAAGATCACATTCAATTACACTAGGTTTAAGTAGTACCATTTTCACAAGTTATCAAAGTATTGGTAATACTTTTAACTTTAAATCAACCTTTTAACTACATAGGTTAAAACGCAATCTCAAAGCTAACCTCATATACTCCAAGCAACAATGACTCTTGAGGAGTATACATGAGAAACTCAAGTTAATTCCTCTTGTCATCATCTAGTATAATCTTGAGACCAAGTAGCACTATCCGATTCAAACACTTTGGCTTCATACCTTCATCTCGAAAAACATGATATTTTGGAAAAACATTATGCATAAGTAATCATGCATTTTCATCTTGTTAAAAGGATAATGTATATCCTATGCATCACTCTCTCCTTGCGACATAAACGGTTGTGTTACAAGAGATTTCATTATACCTCATTGGGTAAATAATCTTAAATAAACATCTGCAAGTTCTAGGATCTAGAGTCTCCTCATCATCTCGTCATTCTTGTTTTTGTAAGCATGACTTTATTCCACGTGATAATCTTACTTATTGAAAGACACCTTATGTGTCTACTTCCTTTCAAGCATACATCATAACCAAACCTTGCTCATAATCTAGCTCAAATCTTATGCATATTCTACACATCTCTAGAGCATACACAACATCTATTGAAGTTGGTAATTTCACTTAGATTCCTGTTCCAAAGAGCTTTCTTGAGAACGTTCTTAACATATTCCATTATCACACACAAACACATCTCTTGGTCTTGGATGACCAAATCACTTGCGTAACACATACTTAAACTCAACATATAAGATGTCTCCCTTTAGATCATTCAACCGTAGATTCCAAACACAAATATTAAAATCTCTTGCATTACACATACATGTGTCGATTACATGTTATTTGTTTGATATGATTTGACATCTTAACATAACCATGATAACTATTTGATTGATTCATGTGTAAACCTTGGTTGTTTCTTTATGATGCCTGCATGCTTATATGTTTCGTGTTACTATATATTAACATGATTCATATGATTTTTTCATTCTTTTTTTATATGATGTTTTGCATGATTAACATGTTACTTGTTAACTCATGATATGTCATTTTGATACATGATGCTTTTATATGATATTCATATATTTGAAAGCTTGTGTCCTTTGCTGTTATTTATTAGATCCATGCTTAGGATGTTCAACATAATACTTGCTCCAAAATGCTATCATTTAAACATGGGTTGCATAAATTTTTTGTCTTGTTTCTTTCATGACTTTGTCACACTATTTGTTCACTTCGTGTGCACTTATAATTTGTTGAAGTACTTTTGGTATGATAAACATTTAGAAGTCGTTTTGTCATACAAATTAATCACATAGACTTTAATATGCTTAAGTTTCTAAGCTTAACAACAAAACAATTTCACAATGAAGTTTTTTTTTAATAATGTCATGATCTTGCCTAGTATGATTATTTGTCTTGTTGCTATGTAGTAACTTTATGTCTAGTAGTCAAATGCGTTAATTGTATAACATCTTTAGATTTTTATCTTGTGAACATCTTTTGTCACTAACAAATTTGTTTTAGCAAATTGAGAACTAATCATTTGCCATCTCACTTCGTTCTAGCTTTTATATACTCATCTCGCATAATTGTAATCCCTTTATTGCTACGTGGATTAGTAATATGTTTTATGGAACCCCTACACTTGCATATAGTCTTATAGCTAATAGGATTGAGTCTTAGAGATTTGAAATTTGTGTTTGGGCATCTTTCAACCGACCTCTTCCCAAATCTTATTGTCGCTTCTACTTTACAAAAATCCCTAATCACTATTCAGTTATAACAATACCCTAATCCTCTCCACCTTCTATGAGGAAACCACATGCCTCGTCATGGGATCATCTCTATCATTCTCTATACGATGCATTACACAATATGTTGGATGTCCACCGATTGAGGCGGAGAGAAATTCATTCACATATTTGTATTTTGTCATAATGTATTTAATGAACATCTACTCATGTTTCTTACACCCTAAAATACCAACACATAGGTACACACCATTTAGTTAAAATCGTTTCACAAAACCACAAGTGCTTCAAGCCTTTCTTTTTAACCCAACATCACTAGTTTGTACCAATATCTCATCAAGTGAAAAACACATCATGTGTTTATCAAATCTCTTAAACAAGAACCATTAAGTCTCCTTAGACTTTGACTAGAATTAGTGAAACCAAATATGTAGATATATCTTTTCTTGAAACCTCTCACAACTAACGAGCCTAGGATTTTCCTTTTAACCTGAATATCACAACTTCATTGTCTAGAACACCATCATAGGACCTCATCCTTTTCTTCCTCAACACGTATCATGCACTTCATTGTAAGTGCAAATGATAGTTTAATCAAAAATCTCATTCTCAACACGTTGGTCTAATCAACACTCTCACATCTTATGATGTCATTCTCATCCTCATATAGGCATCTAGTATTTCAAATTGTTGCATATGGAATTTCTATTACTAAGTAATTATTTTCTTCACTTCCTCTTATTTTCATTCGATCATACATTATGACATGATACATCATCTTTGGTAGATAATAATGTCATTAAAGGTCATGTAGGTCTAAATCATGCTAGTACTCTTTCATCCATTTTCATTCGGTATAGGTCATTCTTCCTAAACGTATTCCGTTCTCATTAGCGTCAATAATTAATCGATCTAATCATAACCCGTAGCCGTCATTGAATATCAATGTCCATTCACATTTTTTTTCTCTCTTAACATTACGAATGTCGTATTCCTTATCCCTTAAGTTGTGAATTTTAGATTGTCTAAGTCCATTCGTTATAGCATTTGCTATACATACGAGTTTCTAATTATTTAAATAGTTGTCTATGTTATCACCACCACCTTCCATCATCAATTTCACTAATCATCACCACCATGGATTAGCGAAAAATTACTTTTATCAATTCTGAATAATCTACCGAGTTATGACCACATGAATCCTTCTAGTAAATCAACACCAACACTAGCACCTCTCACTTTAATTCTTAATATTTCAACTTCACTTCATATCTTCCTTCTAGGCATTATTTTATAGGATTTTATCATATTATATTCGCGTTTTTCTTATGACTGTATTTCTTATTAGAAGAATACACTTCATGAAATCTTTGATTTTATGGTTCTCTACTTTGAGTCACTTATATCATTTATATATTGCATCATATATATACATCTTATTTTTCTTTGAGATAAAATATGTTGCACTAATCTTTTTATTGTAGGTTCATCATATATGCTTATTCATATATAGCATACTCATCTAGGGATGATGTTTACATAGAATATTTTCATTCTTTCATTGCAGGTGCTTCTTGATGTAGGAGGAATATCTATCAAGCATCAATATTGCATTGTCTATACACATTGGTCGTATATGATATATTTAAGACATAACTTCTAGTATACTAATTTTTGTTTTGTAGGTTTATCTTAACGCCCTAGAGCAAGGGGGAGCTTTCGTCAAGCATTTATAGAATGCATCATATACACACATTGTTATATATCACATACTCATTGTAAGACAATTATTGTCTTACACTAACCTTTATTTTGTAGGATTCTTCATCCTTGTATCATATACGTTGGTACCCTAGCAACGGGAGTATTGATCAAGGGGGAGCTAATCATGCACTAACCTTTGTTTTTGTAGCTTTCTCATTTCTTGTGTCATATACGTTAGGACCCTAGCAACAGGGAGTATTGATCAAGGAGGAGCTACAGTATAGGGGAAGCATGCACGCATTCATTATCTTTCTTCGACACACTTCTGTGTTTCGACAAAAAGAAGGAGATAAGTCAACATAGTCTAACATGCATTTCATTCATCATGCAATTTTTCATATAATTTTTATGTTGCACAACACTAACCTTGATGTAGGTTAAGGAACTTAATTTGATTCATTGATCCGCTAACAACCTAAGGAACACAACAACCTTAAGAAATTGGAGTTGAAGAATTAACTTCACTAGGGATGATGCAACCTCGTCATTTCGGGGAGAAATGAAGTTAACTTCAAGGACACACCCTTTTTGTTTCGACAAAAGGGGGAGAAGAGTGTAAACGGAGAAGGAAATGTAGAAGGTATTGCGGATACAAGTAAGTAATACGGACACAAGTAACTTTTTACATTTAACGTTCTATCACGTTTACATATTTTGTCATCATCTAAAAGGGGAAGACTGTTAGTTAAAATATTACGATATTTAATCTATACAGTCTCGTTTGTTTTGATTGATGACAGACGTATAACTTGATACATAGCGTAAAATGTACAAGTTACTCGTAATCATATTTTGTCTCAACATACAACACCTCTCAACGTCTCGAGTCGTCGTATGCTACAACACAGGTTCGTACATGTTTGTTATGTGGCATTATGATCAAACCCCTTGACCAACCATTTAGAATGTTTAACTAGTTAAGATTATTTACTAGTTAAGTAATACATTTTACAAATAAACTTTTGTTTACATTTTAATCAAAATGAAATGGTGTTATTACCTCATGCATAGTGTCATCAAAATATAGAAAGATCTCATAAGATATCTTGGAAAGATTATGAAAGATTTGGAAAGATTTTCTTGGATAGTGTAAAGATCTTTGAATATATTTTTGATGATATCTTTGATGGTTTTGGAACATGGTTTTGAAAAACCTCCTTGGACTTTTTGCATATAAATAATAAACCAAGTTTATTTGTTTCTAACAACTTGAAATCACTTCAACACACATTAATCACCCTTTCCATAATGATCATAATGTTACTAACTCTCATTATGTTGTAAGCATATCATACTTCATGATCTACAAAGAAGGTTACAAGATCTTGAAGTCATCATTCATTAAAGCATACCAACATATGAAGATTCAAGGGCTCTTGACATCCTCAATGATCGAAGGCTTCTTATTCAAGAAATTCATTTAGATTAGGCATTCATATCCATTAGACATGTATGTCTTGGATTATCTTTGTAACATCACAATCTATTCACCAAAATAGATTAGATGGTTTATGTGTTTGTGCCATAAAACACAAGTTTTTTATGTTGGGCCATAAAACATAGCAGGAGTGGTTGTACCCTTGTAAAAGAACTCGACATCTAGCTTAGTGTCGGAAATATTATATAGGCGACGTTAGGAGTGGTTGTACCTTTGTAAAAGAACCCGGTATCTAGCTTTGTACCAGATAAAGTGCAAGCGGTGATTGTAAGGTTTTCTCCGCCGAGAAGGGAGGTTGTTGATCTAGTGAAGTAACTCTCGAGTTGGGTACTCGGGGAGTGGAGTAGGGCGGAGAGGAGATCCGTGACCGAACCACTATAAATCATCGTGTTCGGTTTGCGATTTCTTTTACTTATTGCTTTACTTTAATGTTTGCATTATGTGATTGCTTGTGTTGTGACTTGTTGATTATACTTGTGTGGTAACATGGTTTAAGTGTATGCTAGTCACAAACTACACATAACATCTTTCATATTAGAATAAGCTAAAATTGGATATTTGATACAACAAGTAATAAAGTTTTTAAACGGTAACGTATTCACCCCCCTCTACGTTTTCACACTCATGTTCAGGTTCGGATGGAGGAGGAGAAGGATCCCTTGGAGGAGTACCTTTGGGAACTGGTGGATACTTTGAAGATGAGTGTGGAGGTGAGTTGATAAGTTGGTCAGTGTGAAAGAATTCTTCGTCTTGTTCATCATCACGAAGTAATCTTTCCGTCTCCTCACTTGCTTTCTTCTTAAGATCCTCTTCTCTACGTACCTGAGCAATGAACTCTGGTGTGATGAACTCAGAAGGCTCTGTCTCCTTTTACAAGTCTGCAACATCTTCCTCTGTAGCTTCCTTCATAATGACATTCCCTTCTGGATCTCGTTGTTCAGTTTCAGTTTGAATCAATATTGTGGAAGGAGGAACTAATGTGCTGCTTGAGCCACCCTCTTGTGCCTGTAGATTGAGCGGTTGTTGATGAGGTTGGGGTTGATGGAGACTGAGAAGTGCAGCTTCTTTCAGATGTTGCTTCTCTTCTGCTCTGGGATCGACAATGATGCTTTTCAATTTACGCTTGTCGACAAGTGGTACATCAGCCGGTTCATCTGCTTCTTCTTCATCATGAGTACCACCACTAGGTTCATTGATGGTGATCCCTGTACCTTTCCTTTGTTCCTTATGAAGAGTTTCCTTGCTTATCTGCTTTGCCAATTCAAGTCCAGGAAACTCCTCTTCATCATCTTCTGCTTTTGTTCTTCGTTCAAAGTCTTCCTCATCATCTGACTAAGATTCAAGCTCACATTCAGTTTCAGAAGATGAAGATGTTGGTTTGTCTTGAATGATTTGTTTCAGTGTGACCTTCTTTCTTTGTCTGGTAGCAGGTTTAGGTGTAGACTTTGGTTGTTGTGAGGTAGTGGTACTGCTAGAGCTTCCCGTCTTGCCAACTCTTCTGCTACGAGTTTGAACTGTGATAGCTGGTTCTTCTTCATCACCAGTATAACCTACTTTCCCAGCTTGAAAGGCTTTGTCATAGATTTTGTAGTTCTGAGTCTTTCGAATCCTTTCATCCAGGAAGTAATCTGGAATTCTTATTCCTTTAGTCCTTGTAACAAACTTGATTGTTTTGACAAAGGAGATCCTGTAGTCTTGGTTGTAGACATCTTTGGGTTCTGTGGGATCATGCATTCTTTTGAGGTAGTCAGGTGTTTTCTCACAGAAGTGTTCAATGAGCATCTTTGTGAACCTAATGAACGGAATCACGCTCCTTTCACGATCGGTTTGAATGTGATAGATTATATCGCTCATTATGGAACTGGCGAAGTTGATAGGTTTCATGCTCATCATTCCCCAAAATACTTGCAGGTGCTCCAGTCGTGGATGTTCATGACCACTCTTTCTGCCTGCAATAGATCTAACTATAAACATGTAGAATGTTCTCATGGTTGTGGTAGATATTTAACGTTGAATCTTGACAGTCCGATGAGTGGTAGATCGTCCTGAACATCGTATCCTAGATCAATGAGATAATCTAAGATTTCAAGTTCGGTCAGCATAGGATGAAACTCTTCTGGTGTGGGAAGCATGAGAACGGTTCGTAGAACATCTAGGTCTACGGTGTATTCTTGACGATCCAGCTTGACAGTGAAGGATTCATCATCCAAGTTGGCTTTAGCTGTGTGCCAGAACTGATGAATATAGAAGATAGGAACTGATGTAGACTTTGTAAGCATAGGTTTGCAGGGATGAGCCAGTAGAATGTCCTTAACAATCTTGCACGTATCTTCGGGAATTCGAAGTTTGTTGAAGTCAATACGTGGATTGTTTTGGCCAATGGTGATATTGTAGTTCGCTGGGACTACCTCTCCGAGTGTGAGTAATGGAAGAGTTTGTTCAGGGACAATTTCAGTGGCCAGCCATTGTATTCTGTAAATGTAACGTCATGAAATCAAAACATCCAAATATGTTAGACATTAGTTCACGTTCATGTTTGATATATATAGACATACAAGTTACATGTTGCAATTAAGATTTAGTGAATTAACACGTGAGATGTGGTCGTATTAGCAGTTTAACACGTATATACTTAGACATAATTGAGGAACATTCATAGCACTTCACATAACAAATCATGTCTAAGAAATACATATATGTTAATAACACACATACACAAGTTAATCATGATTACAACACAACCAATACATAAATTCATGAGTATTCATCCGTTGGACATGTTTTCGAAGAGATTACAACAAATGAGAATTCTTAAAAAATTCTTTAAGTGTGATCTCGAAAACATGGTCGCCTGTGTTCTCGATAACCTTCATTCAGTGTGTTCTCGATAACTTTTTAGAACCATGTTCTCGATAACTTTCAATAGTGAAAGTTCTCGAAAACTTTCAATAATGAAGGTTCTCGATAATTCTCAATAATGAAGATTCTCGATAATATGATCATCAAAGGTTCTCGAAAAACTCCAAAGAGTGATCTCGATAAAGCATGTTTGCATGTTCTCGATAACCCAAGGATCTCGATAACTTTATCAAGAGATCTCGATAATTTATCAAGATTTCTCGATAACAAAGTTATAGAGAGATCTCGATAATTTATCAAGAGATCTCGATAATATTCTCAAGGATCTTGATAAGTCCGTGTTTTCGAAAATTCTTATACAAGAATTTTCGAGATCATTGGTAGACATACGTTTTGATTTGTAAAGATGATCCTTGATGAATACCTGATGAAAATAAACGTAGAAAAACAGTTAAGCACAAGTATTACACAATGGTGCATGATTTCGAAAACACAAGTGAGACCCTAAATTATCTAGAACATGGAATTTGTGCAAGCATGTTACAAATCCTATGAAATACTTCAATTAACACATAAACAAACACATTCAGACCACTTAATTGGATTCAAGAACAAAAAAGTGAAAATACCCAATTCGAACTAAAACCCTAGTTATCTAAATCATGCATACAAGAATTATGGAGACATTAGCGAGCATAAACATGATTAACACACTCAAACAAACATATCCCACCAATAAAATCAAACAAAACAACACTCAAACAAGAATACCCAAATCGTTCATAAGCCCTAGATTTCGAAATACATTCAAATTTTTTATATGTTATGATTAGTTGTTTCTAACATGATTAGGATACTTATAACAATAAAAGCCCTATGAAACATTCAACAAAAACACATGAATTACGTTCATACGAGATATACGAAACCCTAGATCTAGAAAACCAAATTATGAAAAATTTAGCCATTAAAAACATAATTCCTTGAAAACCATGTCTTAATTTAGGCCAAAGATTACAAAAATACTTACAGTTTGAAGATCTAATGCAAGGATTTGTGAAATGATTTGTGGCCGTTTGATGATTTAAGAGCGTGTTTGTTTTGTTTTTTGAAATGATAAGAAAAACGGGGGGGGGGGGGTGGTTTGTTTTTGAGAGAAATTTAGAAAACTTTGGCAAATTGGCAAAACTAGTCCCTTAACTACATATCATCCTTTTATAAGTCCTAAACTTTAATATTTAACGTTATAAGGTAACGACCGTTAGAAACAAAAACATTCTAGGCTAAAAGGAAATTCATGAAATATTAAATTTAACGAAACAAGGGAAAACCCGTGAAGTTCCACCATTATTATTGACAACATCATCTTTATGAAATATGCAAGTACACTTGTTTGAACAAGACTTTGAAATTTTGATGAACATTTTCTCCCCCTCAACACTTTGAAACAAGACTTGGTGTTGCACGATATTGCTATCGCACTTTTCGAATCACAGTACATCAGAATCTTGTTGAATAAGTAATCGTAGTCTATTAGTTGTGTACGCATCCAAATGACTTGTGCACAACAGGAAGACATGGCTACATATTCAGCTTCTGTTGACGATAGTAAAGTGCAATCCTGCTTCTTTGATTGCCAAGACACAAGTTTACCTCCAAAAAACTGCAAACCACCAGAAGTACTTTTGCGTGTGTCCATACACCCTGCATGATCAGCGTCCCCAAGTGAATGGTTCCCTTTACGTATCGAAGGATTCTCTTAGCCTCATTAAGGTGACGTTCAGTATGACTGGACTAACAGTGAGAGCACATAAAGACAGCAAAAACAATATCCGGTCTGCTAGCGGTGAGATACATAAGTGACCCGATAATACTTCGGTATTTTGTGGGGTCAAGTGGTTTCTCATTTGGATCCGCATCTAACTTAGTTGTGTTGGCCATTGGGGTATTGTAAGTATCACAACTGGTCATGCCATGTTTTTAATTTTCTCAAGAGCGTATTTGGACTGATTAAGGAAAATTCCATGGGGTGACTGATGAACTTGTAGTCCTTAGAAGAACGTAAGTTCACCCATCATTGACATTTCAAAATTTTGTTTCATTAATCTGGCAAAAGCCTTTGAGTACTTTTTATTAGTAGAACCAAAAATAATGTCATCGACATATATTTGCACAATTAAAACGTCTTCCCCGTGTTTTTGGATAAACAAAGTTGGATCTAATAAACCTTTAGTGAAAGAATTAGCAAGCAAGAAAGCAGTAAGTTTATCATACCACGCCCTGGGGGCTTGTTTGAGACCATAGAGAGCCTTCTTAAGTCTGTAGACATGATTCGGGTGCTCTGTGTCGACAAATCCCTCTGGCTGACTAACGTATACCTCCTCACGTAGTTGACCGTTTAGAAATGCCATTTTCACATCCATTTGATAAACGACCATCTTTTTGTGAGCAGCGTATGCCAAAAATATTCGTACAGCTTCAAGTCTAGCCACTGGTGCGAAAGATTCCTCAAAGTCAATTCCTTCCTCCTGAGTGTATCCTTTAGCTACCAAACGTGATTTGTTACGAATTACCGTCCCTTCTGCGTCCAATTTGTTTTTCCAAATCCATTTTAGCCCAATGACATAAACTCTATCCGGACGTTCAACTAATTCCCAAACTTCAAGACGTTTGAATTGGTTGAGTTCCTATTGCATTGACTCAATCCAGTTTTCGTAAGAGAGAGCTTGCTTAATGTTTTAGGTTCTTCTTGACAAACGGTTAGAGCATAAATACAATGTTCGGCATCGGAGTGAAGTTTCTGTCTAGTCATAACTAGAGCTGTTGGATGACCAATAATATTGACGATTGGATGATCACGAGTCCAATGATGTGTTGAAGGGTGAGGGTTATGGAACTGCTGCATATTAGTTGGTTCCAAGTTGCGTGTTGACGACTCAGCAATATCAGAAAGGTTCGAAGTCGGAGCAAACGGATTGAAGAACGCATTTGGATCATAATCTGCAGGTTCGGGTACTTGTGGTTGATGCAGATCTTCAGTTGGGTTGTCGGTGTTGGAAGCGGTTTGTTCGTCTATTGTTGGTGATTCAATTGGGGGTGCATCGGGTTATACAGTTGTTATTGTAGTAAACGATGTATCAGGTACTTGAATGTTATCAGGTTAAGCAGCGGAACTAGTGGATACATCTGGTGCACGAGTCTCAAAAGAATCATCGAACAAAGGAGAAAACAATGTTTCCAATTCTTTACGAGTTAGTAACAGTGGTTCAGCTGAAGAATCTGNGTTATTGTAGTAAACGATGTATCAGGTACTTGAATGTTATCAGGTTAAGCAGCGGAACTAGTGGATACATCTGGTGCACGAGTCTCAAAAGAATCATCGAACAAAGGAGAAAACAATGTTTCCAATTCTTTACGAGTTAGTAACAGTGGTTCAGCTGAAGAATCTGGAAAGTTAAGACGGTTGGTTGCGGGTCCTAAGCTGTTTTGCTCGGAAGCCATTTCTGTGAGCTCATCAAAATTAGCATGAATAGTCTCCTTAATCTCTCTAGTACGAAGGTTGTAGATTCGAAATCCTTTTGAGTTTTCACAATATCCAATGAAGATACCGACGTCACCCTTTGCTTTAAGTTTACCAAGATCATCACGATCATTATTTGGATAGCATAGAGCACCAAATACATGAAAGTGTTGAATGTTAGGCTTGCGTTTGTGAAAAATTTCATATGGTGTGACTTTATGATGTTTATTGATCATACAACGATTTTGGGTGTAACATGCGGTTGAGACGGCTTCTTCCCGAAGATAATCTGGTAATTGAGCATTAATGAGCATCGTTCGTGCGGCTTCCACTAACGTTCTGTTGCATCTTTCGACCACTCCATTCTGTTTGGGAGTCCGTGCAATTGATATTTGATGTACAATGCCTACTTTCTCAAAATAATCACGAAGAGTTTGATACTTGAATTCAGTTCCATTATCTGTTCTTACTATTCTGACTATGTTGCGAAGTTGAACCTGAATTTTCGTGAGAAAGGTGATTATCATCGATGGAGCTTGATCTTTGCTTCGAAAAAAGTAGACCCAAGTCCATTTGGAGAAGTCATCAACAATCATAAGAATATACCGTTTTCCATTGATCGTTTGTACACGCATTGGGCCACATAAGTCCATATGAAGAAGTTGAAGAACATGATCGGTACTAGGTTCTAATTTTGAACTAAGATGTGCTCATTTGCTCTTTCCTTGTTCACAAGCAGGAAATAAGTGACCTTTTGCATATCTGAACCTTGGAAGACCGTCAACTAGTTTATGGCGAGCAAGATCAGTCATAGTTTTGAAGTTGAGATGAGACATGCGTTTGTGCCATAACCAGGATTTTGTCGATTCAGCCTTTGAAATTAGGCAAATGGGAGATGAAGCAGTCATGTCAGACATTGAAATGGTTTAAAGACTGTTTCCACGTGTGCCTGACATAAGATCATTTCCTTGTAAATCACAAACGAAACAAGTTTTCTCCCTAAATGCAACTTCCAGATCACCATCACAAAATTGACCGACTGATAAGAGATTGTGACCGAGGCCTTCAACATAATAAACACGACTAATTTCGATATTCCCACTGACATAGTCCCCATATCCCATAATAGCAGCAAAATGATCATTCCCGAATCTTTCAATACCAATGAACTTTGAGACAAAGTTTCTTAACAGTTTGAGATTGCCTGTCATGTGTCGGGAGCATCCTCTATCAACAATCCAGAGAACAATTTGAACCACCTGCATCACACAAAGGAGACGACGATGGAACAATGGTAAGGGTGCCAATGAAGTTATGGGTTTTGTTGGGTTAGAAGCACACAGATTAATAATTTTAGGAATCCATTTAAAGTTATGTGTCCTTTGTAGCCAACGTTGCCAATTTCAACTAGATCGTGCTTTCTTCTTAGTGAATTCGCTAAGTGATGGCATGTTCATAGAATTATTGTTCGCAACTATTGGGGTGACTACATCATCCTTAGAAACTACACAGGGCATAAGTCCTAGCACAGATTTCGAAGCATTAGTGGGCCCAGATTTTCTGCCTGATGTACGTTTCTTAAAACGAGATAAACAAGAATTTGCTACACATTCAGAATGATCACCAGACAACATACTAGTACGACAAAACACGCATGAAGCATTAACATTCAAAGCATTTAAAGGTTCATCATTCGTTACACAAAGATTAGGATTACAATTTGCAAACTCAGAATCTAAATCTAGTGCAAGATGAGTTTTATTCAAGGTCCTAGGGTATTCTTCTACTTCAAAGGCTTCTAGTGTCTCTCTTCTACATTGCAAAATCCTATTCTTCCTTTTGATACGTTTATGCTTGGATCTGCTAACACTAGGAGTGGCAACTATTCCTGTAGAAGTGGAAGGATCCAAATTAGACTTATGAGTGTGTTGTTCTATAGTGGTTATGTCTAATGAGTACATTCCTGGTGCAACTACTTTTGTGTTGACAGATTTTCCTTTTTCAAGTTCACGTATTTTCTCTTTCAACTCAATGATAATGTGCTGTTTATCTTGAATTTCACTGTTGAGCTTTCTATTTGAATAGAGATAGTTATCTCGACTCTTTTACCAATAGTCTGTAACTTATTGCATTTCTGCAATTTCCTTTTCATATTTTGAAATTTGACTTTTTAATTCCTCATTTTCATTTTGAAAAGATGTTGAAGTTTTAAGACTTTGCAATTGCAGTTCAAAATCAAGACTTTGGTTTTGACACCATTCAAGCTTTTTGTTGAGTTGAAAGATCTCATTTGAAAGTTTGTTTTGCACATCATCATTGTGTTGTCGGAGATTCATATTATCACATTTTAATGTCTCAAGTTGTTTAGACAACAATTCAATATCATCACAGTGATCATCAAAGAGAGTTCATAACCACAGATATTTTATCAGCACTAAGAACATGTTCCAAGAGTCGATCAGCTTTTTTTTGTAAAAATTGGTTTCGACATTTTTGCTTTGAAATTGCTTGTTCAGTCGCTTGAAAAACATTCATCATAGATGATGCTTCTTTTTGAAGTTCCTATTCCCAGAGGTTATCACATAGACGCAAATGTTTAACAAGAGGTAAAAACTGTTTTTGAAACACTTCTCTTTTTTCTTTCTCATGAGAAGTAATAATAGTAAAAACCGTTATTTGAGAATTGCGTTCTATTGCTTGTTCTAAAAGTTCAATATCTTCCTTGAACGTATCAAAATACCGAAGTACGCGACAACGAGTGGGAAGAGGTTGAAGTTTTTCATTGTTTGGTAAAGGACCGTTAATTTGCACCACTGGTTTGACAGGAACTACGGGAGAAGTAACCTATTGAGGTTTAATAATGTACCATGGTTGTTCAGATTTCTCTTTTTGAGAAGTAAAAATCTCGTTTATAGGAGGCATTTTAGAGTAATCAAAAGGTGTATTATATTCAATGTTTTGCATTTTTGATCGACTCTCTTCTTCGATTTCTTCTTCTTCCTCACAATCATATACAACAGTACGAACAACTGTATCGTCAAAGAAATGATCTGCACTATATAACTTTGGAATCTTCTATAGAGCAGGGATAGCTGGGTAGAAGGAATGTAAGTACTCTCCTGTGAAAGTGATGTTCAAAGAGTGTATGAAGGAAGTAGGTTCAAGCTTAATTGGAGTCATCCTCAATCTTCTGTCTAAGGTGGTAGTTATACGAGTCTAGCTGTCTAATCATCTCATCTCTTTGAGTGCTATTCGTAAAAAAACATGGTCATTCACTTCCTATAGCAAAGCCGTGTCCATTGTTAGTTCGTTTTACTGAAAACTTTTGAATCGTTGTGACTGAACTACCAGTTTTATATACAACATTTTGAAATTCTTTAAGCTTTTGTTCCAATTAAACAATCTCATCAATGTATGACTTAACTCTTTCTCTGGATTTGCGTTTATGTTCTTTGAACTCAGCTTGACAGTTTGACAACTCTGTTTTAGTTTTTAAAATGACTACATCAAGTTGTGCAATTAGTTGTTTGTTTTCAAATGCTTGTTTTTCCAATTCAGAATTTAAGTTGTTTTTAGATTCCGTTATCCTAGAAATTTGATGTTCTAACTCTTTTTCTTTAAGATAAGATTTTTTAAAAGCAACTTCAAAACTTCTTTCCCGATTAACAAGTTTTTCATCATTGTTCAGTTGAAATTTATAGCACTCAAGATCCCTAGTTAATAATGCATTTTTCTCTTTCAATCTAGCATTAAGCTATTGACATTTAATGTTTTGAGATTAACTAGTCATGAGAAGGGTCTGAAGTTCTGAATCTGGACCAGACAAAGGATCAAGATGTTCAACGTGAGCATTGTTATCATTGACATGGTTAGTATCCGAATAATCAAATGTGACAACCGGGTTAATTTGATCATAATCATCAAATATAACTTTTGTGTTAATTTGATTATTCGCGTGTGTAGATAACAATGAATCATTTTGAACTCCTTGTTCCTTGTTAGATGCAGATGCATATGGGGAGGCAATTTCATGTATCAGGCATGAGTTAAGACCAGTTACCTGAGATTGACCATCAGTGTCATATACCGGGCCCGAGTCACTTATGTGGAGTTCATGCATGTTGGCCATGAGCATAACAGTAGCATTAGCTTCCAGATCTTCCATGTCATCATCAGAATGTGCATTGGCCATGAAGCTGTTGTCATTAGCATTTTTGTTGCCACGGGTTTCATCTTTGAGAGCTAGGAGTAATGCCTGCTTGTGATACTTGCTGCCTTGAGTTCGTGGTGAAGGACATGCAGTTGCCAAGTGACCTATCCCATTGCACTTGTAGCATCTGATGACTGTATTCCCTGATTCAGTATTCCCAGTTTCAACAAGTTCAGCCTTTTTCTGAGGGACACCACCATTGTTCCTGAATCCTCCATTGTTATTAAACCGTTGTCCAGAATTTGAGTTACCTTGATGCGTGGTTTTGTGACCTTACAACAGGTGTTACCTCTCGAGGGATCTCAAGAGGCTTACAACCCCACCAGGCAGTGTACCTGACCGATGTAGTATAGGATAGTGGTAAGTACGGGGGATTGATCGTTCTCTCACAGGGAATAGTGTTCGTTAGGATAGAAAAGCTACTCTAATAGGTCTAAAGGTGGAAGAAAGATTCTTTTTGTATTTTTATGTTTTATGGAAAGCAAGTAACGATCTCGGGTTTTTAGAGGAAGGGCGGAATTAGTTGCTAGTCAACTAACCCATGTTTACTACTTATGTAAATTAAAATAAAATAAATATCTAAACTATTGTGGTTGTGAAAACAATATGGAGAAAATTGTGTTTACTTAGATTTCATTACTCCCTAACTATCTCTTACCAGTTAATTGATATGTGTGTTACTTGTGTGGATGAAGGGTGTATTCCTAATAACTCAAAAAAATATAGAAAGATCTCATAAGATATCTTGGAAAGATTATGAAAGATTTGGAAAGATTTTCTTGGATAGTGTAAAGATCTTTGAATATATTTTTGATGATATCTTTGATGGTTTTGGAACATGGTTTTGAAAAACCTCCTTGGACTTTTTGCATATAAATAATAAACCAAGTTTAGTTGTTTCTAACAACTTGAAATCACTTCAACACACATTAATCACCCTTTCCATAATGATCATAATGTTACTAACTCTCATTATGTTGTAAGCATATCATACTTCATGATCTACAAAGAAGGTTACAAGATCTTGAAGTCATCATTCATTAAAGCATACCAACATATGAAGATTCAAGGGCTCTTGACATCCTCAATGATTGAAGGCTTCTTATTCAAGAAGTTCATTTAGATTAGGCATTCATATCCATTAGACATGTATGTCTTGGATTATCATTGTAACATAACAATCTATTCACCAAGCTAGATTAGATGGTTTATGTGTTTGTGCCATAAAACACAAGTTTTTTATGTTGGGCCACAAAACATAGCGGGAGTGGTTGTACCCTTGTAAAAGAACTCGACATCTAGCTTAGTGTCGGAAATATTATATAGGCGACGTTAGGAGTGGTTGTACCTTTGTAAAAGAACCCGGTATCTAGCTTTGTACCGGATAAAGTGCAAGCGGCGATTGTAAGGTTTTCTCCGCCGAGAAGGGAGGTTGTTGATCTAGTGAAGTAACTCTCGAGTTGGGTACTCGGGGAGTGGAGTAGGGTAGAGAGGAGATCCGTGACCGAACCACTATAAATCATCGTGTTCGGTTTGCGATTTCTTTTACTTATTGCTTTACTTTAATGTTTGCATTATGTGATTGCTTGTGTTGTGACTTGTTGATTATACTTGTGTGGTAACATGGTTTAAGTGTATGCTAGTCACAAACTACACATAACATCTTTCATATTAGAATAAGCTAAAATTGGATATTTGATACAACAAGTAATAAAGTTTTTAAACGGTAACGTATTCACCCCCCTCTATGTTTTCACACTCATGTTCAGGTTCGGATGGAGGAGGAGAAGGATCCCTTGGAGGAGTACCTTTGGGAACTGGTGGATCCTTTGAAGATGAGTGTGGAGGTGAGTTGATAAGTTGGTCAGTGTGAAAGAATTCTTCGTCTTGTTCATCATCACGAAGTAATCTTTCCGTCTCCTCACTTGCTTTCTTCTTAAGATCCTCTTCTCTACGTACCTGAGCAATGAACTCTGGTGTGATGAACTCAGAAGGCTCTGTCTCCTTTTACAAGTCTGCAACATCTTCCTCTGTAGCTTCCTTCATAATGACATTCCCTTCTGGATCTCGTTGTTCAGTTTCAGTTTGAATCAATATTGTGGAAGGAGGAACTAATGTGCTGCTTGAGCCACCCTCTTGTGCCTGTAGATTGAGCGGTTGTTGATGAGGCTGGGGTTGATGGAGACTGAGAAGTGTAGCTTCTTTCAGATGTTGCTTCTCTTCTGCTCTGGGATCGACAATGATGCTTTTCAATTTACGCTTGTCGACAAGTGGTACATCAGCCGGTTCATCTGCTTCTTCTTCATCATGAGTACCACCACTAGGTTCATTGATGGTGATCCCTGTACCTTTCCTTTGTTCCTTATGAAGAGTTTCCTTGCTTATCTGCTTTGCCAATTCAAGTCCAGGAAACTCCTCTTCATCATCTTCTGCTTTTGTTCTTCGTTCAAAGTCTTCCTCATCATCTGACTCAGATTCAAGCTCACATTCAGTTTCAGAAGATGAAGATGTTGGTTTGTCTTGAATGATTTGTTTCAGTGTGACCTTCTTTCTTTGTCTGGTAGCAGGTTTAGGTGTAGACTTTGGTTGTTGTGAGGTAGTGGTACTGCTGGAGCTTCCCGTCTTGCCAACTCTTCTGCTACGAGTTTGAACTGTGATAGCTGGTTCTTCTTCATCACCAGTATAACCTACTTTCCCAGCTTGAAAGGCTTTGTCATAGATTTTGTAGTTCTGAGTCTTTCGAATCCTTTCATCCAGGAAGTAATCTGGAATTCTTATTCCTTTAGTCCTTGTAACAAACTTGATTGTTTTGACAAAGGAGATCCTGTAGTCTTGGTTGTAGACATCTTTGGGTTCTGTGGGATCATGCATTCTTTTGAGGTAGTCAGGTGTTTTCTCACAGAAGTGTTCAATGAGCATCTTTGTGAACCTAATGAACGGAATCACGCTCCTTTCACGATCGGTTTGAATGTGAT
>LBNU01026836.1:24493-35462 GCA_014162995.1 Artemisia annua | reverse complement strand
GATTTCAAGATAATTACAGAATGACAAAAATTCTAAAGCATGTAAAGAGTAAGTTGACTTATTAGTGAAACTTCTGTACATGTTTTTCGAATAAGGAATTCTAAAAGAGAGATCACTCTGGCATGCTCTAACAAAAGGAGGCCTGATTATTCGAACTGGACTGTGCGGCATGAGATGAAGCCCACAAACTATCTCTCATTCTCATCTCCAACTAAAGCATTTAATTTAGAAAAATAAAACTGGTCACCTTATCTTTATTGACTAAGTTGAGTTAAAGAATAAACAAGGAAAATGTATGAACCAGTTGAGGATGTAAAGTGGTCATATGTGCATGGTTGAGAACAACACGTTCAACACTTTATGCTTACATTTCTTTTCATTGGTAATCAATTTTCAGTGGCCGTGCTACCGATTTGGAGATTCTGAACATTATTAAACTGGTGGTAAAGTTAGCTCCATTTTTAAATAGTACAGCTAAATTAAACATATGCAATAAGTATGCTAGCTATAAAAAAACAGTGCACTCATTATCTCACATGTGCATACATTCCAAACCTGAACCAAAGTTTGCAGCTCTAATTACCTTATTTCGACATAATCCGTTTCATGTTTTCAAATTAAGCATATCGATCTGTTATCAGTTGTCTTTTATCATTTGCTTTGTTCCTCATGACGTGCCTGATAAAACAATGATACAGTGCGAAAAATTACCATTAAATTATCTAGTTATCTGCAAAAGGCTATACGGATCTAGCATACATATGAGCATCATATTGACTCGAATTCGTGGTCCTTATTCTCATATATATGCTTAAGATCAGATTGCAAAGAAGTTCTAGTTACAAAGGTGAAGGTGTATAGTATTGTGTGAAAGATGTGCTAGTTATTGCTAGAAAAATTGATAACCATTACAAAGGTATACGTTTTTATAGGACAGTATGTTATGCAATCTTAAGGTAAATGGCATGTTACTCGAACAGAAATTACAAATGTAGAATGGGCCTCCAGACACAGTAACTGGCAACTATAGCAGAAGTGAACACATTCAAAAAACTAGGCAAATGCTCACTATAACCTCCTCACATCCCCAACCTGTTCATGTATTCATTAGATCTTCTTAGAACTATATTAATAAAGTTCACCACGTAGTAAAGTAGGATATATAAGATCTTTGTGTAACGACTGCCACAACTTCTAAGACAGCAAACAACTTTCAAATGCCACTGGTAGCTAACTCATACATAGATGAGTAACATTAATTCTTTTCTTAATAGCAATTAAATAGAAATATGCAAATAAAGTGTCATTGGATAGTTAGCAAGACAGGAAATTCCATTTTGATGTCATGCTTTCAGAAATTAAGAACGTGTCAAGATAACCCAAAACTAGTGACTCCAAAAAATCCACAAAAAGTGGACTTGTTTAAAACTACATGGTTTGCATTCAACTTCAGCATCTTCCTTTAGTTATGATCTGTAGTAGTATTTCTTGACTAACAGAGATAAACTAAAATAAGAATCATATTGTGCGTTTATATATCACCTACAAGTGTCATCTTTAGCATAAACCATTTTTCTAATACGAAACACCTTCTTTGTAACTGAAGTGAGCAGCTTGTAGCTACCATGCTTGTGTCCAGCAAAAACTTACTATTCTTGACTGACATGTCTAGATAACTGGTGATAAGAATTCTATGTTTTACCATTACCACTTTGGTGCCATCGTCAATAGACTATAACTAGGAGTTCATTGACTCAGCTTTATCCTGTGAGTTCTGTCTTCCGCACATATCATTAATGTATACTAAAGTGGAGATAACCACTGATCCAAACACTACTTCTACACAATCTCCAAATATGCAGTGTGCGCAAAGTGTACACAGGAAGAGCAGTCCTTCAAAAATGCAAGTTTTACTTCATAATAGCTTAGTCAAGTGTAATAGAATGTAGTTATGTATAGCTTTACTTGTACAGTTAGGTGGATAATTAGCTTACTGTTTTATTAGCTTAGTTGACTTTTTAGTTTGACTTCTCATGTATATAAGTCAACTTGATGTAATCAGTTTCACTCAATGAAATGAATTCATTCTTTACATTTCTTTCACTTGTCAATATATACTATGCATAAAGACCACTTACAACATAATGTTGTTGGTGCGGTAGCCATGAGGAGAGCCTGGGTTCCATCATTGTGACCTTATCGTGAATAATGAACCATTTGTTTTCTTAATTTTATCATGTATTTGCTAGAATATATTGTCCATATTTATGACATGAATAACACTGAATATTGGATGTATGATACCTCCCTCTACCACAAATATCATGTTTACGCAAATCAGTTTTTTACAGTGTGATTTATGATCCTTTTGCAGTTATAGTTTTGTATTCGTGTGATGTGTAATTACTAAAAGTATCCAAACAACAACCAACAATCAAAGGTGCACTCATTCAACATCAATCAATCAAACTCCAAAACGTAATCAGGAATAAGCAACATTGTATCCTTTAAAAAAAAAAAAAAAAAAAAAAGCTGACCTTCAGAGTACAAAAACAGGTCAGCATATGTAATGGTTCAAAACTTAGGGTTTCAGACCTAAGATTTAACATACTACACAATTAGGGCTTACGATGACGAAACTCAAGTCAGTTAGCGGGATAAGCATCAATTAATAAACACTCGTGTATAGATACTACGATAATAATACCTATCAAGTATTAACTATCAAACTGCAGTAACAACCTGAATTTTACATATTTCGACGAGCTCTCGATCTAAAGCCATCAAGGTGCCGGTCACCGGCATTTCCACACCGCCCGTTAGCACTGGCGGGATTCAAACCATGACAACAATTGTGGATCATATCGATATGTAAAAATGAATTTTGATTGAAAGAAAAATGGCGCGAAATATTTCAAAATCAGGGACGTACATTTTAATCTTTTTAGGTAAGTCATAGAATAGCAATGTCCTTTTAAAAGTGTCCCGTTTTGGTATGTGTACTATTACCAATATATATTAAATCCCATCAGATACTACGTCGTATTGCCTTGGGCTTTTCCCGCCTTTTTTTCTGGGCCAATATTGATCTACCACGCTTGATCCATCTCCCTGGGTAAACACTCCGTAATCCAAATCTAGGTTTAATATAATCTTATACGTTCCACAAATCCGCACAAACCTAGAACATTCCACAAACCTCTGCTCCTCCTGATGATGATCACCCACCAAATACGGAACCACATCACTTATTTTCCCCAATTCTCATCCAATCCTAATTTATGTAATTACAGGTCAGATATTTGATATAGGTTAATTTATATGTTGTGTGTTTAAATAATTTATTGATTTGGTAATTGTGTTTTTCTATTGTGTAGATCGATTGATTGTTGATGCTGGTGAGTTTTGGTTGAATAAGATTGGGTTTGGTTGCAACTTATAAGGTACTTTTTATTTAATCATGTTTTTTTAAGGTTGTTACGGGATTGTTGTTTTTAGATACTGAAGTTTAAGGTTGTTTGGGAAGTTGTATGCTGTTTTGTTATGTTTTGGTTTGTGTCGTTGTTTGGAGAAGTGGAGTTTAGTTATAGATAGAGGGAATTCGGGTCTAGGATTATGATTTGCACTGCGATGGTGACAGCTTTACGATGAACCGAAGTTGGGGTGGACAATAGAAAGTTTGTTCCACGATAAGTAAAGTTAGAAACAAAGGTTAAAGACGAATATAAACCAGTTATTTTGTGTTTTCCGGTCGAAAAAGTTCTTAGCCTTCTTGCGTGGGATTTGGATCGACGTTGATCAATACTTAAATGTTTTGCTAACGTAGGTATAATTTACATAGGTATAATTTTCAACCAAATCCATTCGGAGAAAATACATGTGAAGATACATTCAGAGAAGATACATGGGTCGGCTGCAAGTCTGAGAAGGCCCATTCGAAATCTCCAAAAGTTATTGTTGCTGGTGTTGAATGTCGTTCAGCGTTCCAGCATTACGACAAGGTTAGTCCATTTACACTTCTTCCTGGGACAACGTCACAAGAGGTCATGTTTATATCAATGATTGTGAATTTTCCACATACACATTGACCAAAAACTCTAGATAACACATCAATGCAAATGAGCTATAGTGAAATGGGTCAGATCGGTCAAACAAGTTAAACTTAGTTTCCCAATGTGTATCAAACACAACCTCCTAATTAGTTTTTTATATAAAAAAGGTTCAGTTGTAGTTATAGATAATTAGCAAGGCAATCTCAAACACCCTTAATATTGTTTATCTTCTGTAACAAAATGCAATAAGCAATCCTACACACATCCATAATCACTTTGAAAATGAACATCCAAACGCCTCTCATTCTCTTGTATCGTGGCTGCTAATTACTTATAATCATGGTTTTCTTTCATTTGTTGACGACGTTATTTATCTATCTTTTCAGGGCAAGGCGCAACGGTGCATTACAGGCCTAAATTCATTACCTGGTATCATAGCTCCATTGGTTTTCAGTCATCTAACAAGTGAAAGAAACGCTTCAAACATATGTTGTTTCATGATTAACCCATTAACACATGTTTCTGCATTTTTCTTAAATACAAAGGTAAATGCTTACGATTTGTTTTTTTTTCAGGGAGCAACCCTTAAGGCTGATAAAGCAACTATTGTAACTGACATGGATGGGAGGGTGTACGGAACCATGACTGCAAGTGCAACTAACCCTGCGCCTAATTAGAAAGCATGTAAGCAACCCTTTAATTTAGGTCCAGTTTATATTAATTTGTAGTATTTGACAAGTACTAATGCCTTTGCATACATATGATGGACAAAGTATGAATATTGAAATATATGTTATTAATTTCCTGTTATACATATTCTCTTTAGGATATAGCTATTATAATAAAAGATTGGTACAACGTTAATCATTAGAATAGCAAGATATTTTACATATCTCAGTGAAAAAGCTGGAATACAGTTGCGTGTAGTTTAGACCGTTATCCTATATTACTAAAAACATGTAACTACATTGTACCTGATTTTTTTTTATGTGCAGACAATCCATATGTCAGTTAATAGTTCCTTCAAAGCCGACAATCGAACGCCATTCCCTAAAGATCAGCAGCCCCGAAAAAGTAACTTCTAACGACATATAGACCCCATTTATCTGTATCACTTTTTAATTACTTTTGACATTGTTATATTGCCATGGTAACAAGGTTTAGTCTCGAGCCATATTAGTCGCCAAAAAGAGATGGTTGATGTGCGTTTGGCTGGTATGAAAGAAACTGCAGCAGGAAGTGAGACAATATTGGATGGACATGTTTTTTCAACGGAGGGAATTACAACATATGCCAAAAGAAAATTGCAGCAATATTTTTTACAAGCGAAAAATGATGAAAAAAAATGCATATGTAAATATGAAAAGGCAGGTAGAATTAAGAAAACAAGAAAGGAAATTAAAGGTGTAGCAAAAGAAAGTTTCAATCCCATTTAAAAGACTATATTGTACGCAAACAGGCTGCCATACCAACTAGCTTTTGAATATAGATATGCAGCTTTAATATACCACTTTGAAGGGCAATCAGTTTCTTACGCCTTCAAGGTTCGTCAAAATTTATGTTAACCTTATTACCTATGAAAACAACAAACCATTACAAGTAAAAGTGGGCATCTGCCACATGGTCGGTATGAATGGGTACTGTAACGGTCAAATGTTGGTCGGGTCTGAATGTGTTGAAACAGGTCCAAAACAATGACACAAAGAAAAACCAAAAAGCGTTGCCGCAATGTGTTTATCAGTGTTTGACAGTAGTAGTTAGAGGGCCATATCAGGAAAGTAGTGCTTACCCCATTTTGAAATATAAATTTGAATTGCCTTTTGTTATTTGCATGATATATATAATTTCTTGGACCGTTTTGGTAAAGTTTTGATGTTATCAAACAATGTGCTTACCATTTTATTATTTGCTTGAGTTGCGCTTGAATGTTTTGTTCTAAAAATGATGATATGAGTTTTCTTTGATAAATCTTTTTGGACATGGATTTTATTTCTTTTTCTTTTTTTTTTGTTATAGTTAAGTAATTATGATTTAATTTTGCTTTTGATTTTTTTTTCTTATATTTTTTTATTTTATTTTGGGTCTCTGTTCATAGGTGATGACCTTCCGTTGGAGGCTTGGAGTATCTGCAACAATGGTTGGTAGCTAAAAAAAATGGTGGACCCTCTGGTATTCAGGTAACGATAGGCTTTTTGTGTATTCTCAGTAACCTGTTTGGATTAAAACCAAAAAAATTGATCCACCGTGTTTTTGTTTTTTAATTAATTACAGGTTGCATGGATTACTGGCCTAGGTCGGGGAATTTGTGTATGAAATATTCTCTTTCGGTTGCTGTTCCTATTTCGATTTTCTTACATTAAGCTTGATTCAATTTCGGATTTCTGCCATTGACAACGCGTCTGAAATTAGAGGGGGAACTACCCGTGAGTTGCATGTCATGGTCGTTGAGTTACCCTTTTACCATTACAATACATTCACGTGTTAATCTTGGTTCTCAATAACTTACTTTTCATTTTTGTAGGATGTACCTAATAGATTTTCTGATAATTCATTGTTGCCACTTACTTTCTACAGATTGTTGCCTAAAGTCAATACTTTCCAGCTAAAAATTTTGTGTATCACGATTGATGCACGTGCAAAAGGACGACCTGGATATTTTATCACTTTCTGACTTAACGGGTCTTACGACCATGTGACAACTCTCCTAAAAGCGTAAACGAATCGGATGGCCTCATTTCAGGCCTGTTAACAGGTACTTGATACTGCATTTTTTAGTTGCGTTGAACTGTTATGATACTTTCTTTTTAAGTTTTACCTTATTATACTTTTTCTATATAGAGTTACTTCTTTGTAGTTTTACCTTATTGTGGTTTTCCACTTCTGTTGTGTCTTAAGGTGGAAAAACAATATCAAAGAAGCCCCCCATCCACTGCAATAGGTGCAGCGCGTGCCAATTTGAAGCATGTAGTGTTTGAGGGATATAAAATTGGTGGTATTCCTGCCGGACAGTTGATGACCATAACTGAAGTGGAAAACTTTCCAGGTTTTCTGGGCGGAATTACTGGTCCATACTTGATGAATCGGTAAGTTATCTTTTGAAGTAAGGGTTGGCTCCGTATGAATATGAGATATATTAATGTCAAAGTAATTGAGAAAGAAATTTTTTTCCAGTAGCATTGTGCAACTATTGCTTTCAGTTGATAGAAAGTTTCAAAGTTTTATATTAGAAATGTTGCATGTTTGTAATTTTGGTACATGCTTTTATGCCTTCATAATATCATCATTTTTGGCCAAGTTGATTTTAATGCAATCTTTTACTACAATTGTTATTAATACAAGCTTTCGCTACAATTGTTACTGACATCTTTGTATCCAATAACTGTACCATGCATGCTACTCTATTTGTGCTTCTAGGTATTATCACAGTTTGAAAAACTTATTGGAGGTCTCATGTCGCGAAAAAAAACCTCCCGAGGCCGCAACGCGGCCGGCCGCCGCCATACTTGTTATTAAGTTGTAGAATAGCAATGTAGTTTCATAGGTGTCACGTTCTGGTACGTGTAATTTTTTTTAAGTTGTAGTAAGTGTTCCAATTTGGTACGTCATTTCACGTACCAAACTGAAACACTTATGGAAAGTACATTGCTATTTTACAACTTAAAAAAAAGTACACGTACCAAATTGGAACACTTATGAAAGTACATTGCTATCTACAACTTAAAAATAGTACACACACCAAAACGAGACACTTTGAAAAGTACATTGTTATTATACGACTTAATCCCATCTTAAAAAGATTTAGTACTAGTCCATTCTCTATGTGTTTTTTAACGTTTACGGTCCCTTTTAAATGGCGTGAAAAAAAAAATAATGGGACAAAACCGTAAAACGTTATTGATCATGTAAGTGTATATTCGTTTCTTGTTATAACATAAATCGGTTTTGGTTCGGTTTGGTTTTGTATATATCTAATTTAGTAGTTGTTTGGGTTGGTTCACTCAAATCTGATGTTTTTCTTTGTGTGGGTGATATTACCATCCTTTTTTATTCTTTCACCACAGTTATGCATATCTCACCTTGTAACATNCAATAACTGTACCATGCATGCTACTCTATTTGTGCTTCTAGGTATTATCACAGTTTGAAAAACTTATTGGAGGTCTCATGTCGCGAAAAAAAACTCCCGAGGCCGCAACGCGGCCGGCCGCCACGCGGCCGGCCGCCGCCATACTTGTTTGAATTTAAATGGGAAGTTGCACATGTATTCATATTGAGTGGCCTGAACTGTGCATTTACCTATTGTTGGGCCTGTTGGGCTTGGGACATTTGATGTAAGCGACTATATTTTGTTGGGCCTTACTCAAAATGTGCAGGCTTGACGTGCTAGTGTTTGCAAAGCAGACCTGCTAGTGTTTGCAAAGCAGACCCGCGAGTAGACGAACTAATAAAAGCGGAAGCAAGCTGTAGATGACACCACCAATAAACACCAATACGTGTTGAGCCTTGGGAACACACCCTTGACTGTCTCAATAAACAACTTATGTCCTCGTAGATAAATTTATTATTGAAGTGCAACAACAATAGACAAAAGAGAATAAAAGTGAAAATTCAATTGTTTGTTGGTGAATTAAATGACGGTGATGTTAAAGAGATTTTTTTTTTGAATGACGGCAGAATAGTTTTGTTGAATAAATTGGTGCCACAAATTCTAAAACACAGAAACTGACAAAATTGTTGACCAATAAATATTGTGTGCAACTGAAGGTAATGAAAAGAATAAAATTGAATCCCTATGGTGATGATACTATGTAAATTTGTGTAATTCTCATTAATTAAATAATAATTTTGAGTACAATATAAATAATAATAAATGATCAAACAGGTTTGACTTAACACAAATAATGCTAGCACTAAATACTACTAGTTCATTAACAAAAATTAGCATTACATGTACGCCATTATAAAAAATTATGCACACTTCATCATCTCATTTGCTATAGAATGTTAATTACATACATCTATAATGGGCATTTATTTAAGGACATAGGGAGTAATAAAAACACCCTCGGGACGCATTTTTCACCTTTGTGCCTTCATTCTTATTCGGTAGTCTTCACCACCATACCATTGCCAAAAACCCTATCATCGAGATGGTGGTGGCACCACGACACCACCCATCATAAAAACCTGCCTAAGTTACAAAACCAGTCCTTAAACAATTTCATCTCTTCAAAACTATTGTTGACAAGTGTTGGTGTCCATTAAAATTCGACATATAAGAATGATTTGGTTTTTGGTTGGGTCCTTTTTACGAGGTTTTATGAATGGAAGGAACTATGGAAGTGGAAAAAATGAAAAAATAGCTAAAAATATAACACACAAGTTGAACTGTAACAATATAGTTTTTTTTTAAGGGTTAACTATACCACGCGAAAAAAAACCTCCCGAGGCCGCAACGCGGCCGGCCGCCGCCATACTTGTTATTAAGTTGTAGAATAGCAATGTAGTTTCATAGGTGTCACGTTCTGGTACGTGTAATTTTTTTTAAGTTGTAGTAAGTGTTCCAATTTGGTACGTCATTTCACGTACCAAACTGAAACACTTATGGAAAGTACATTGCTATTTTACAACTTAAAAAAAAGTACACGTACCAAATTGGAACACTTATGAAAGTACATTGCTATCTACAACTTAAAAATAGTACACACACCAAAACGAGACACTTTGAAAAGTACATTGTTATTATACGACTTAATCCCATCTTAAAAAGATTTAGTACTAGTCCATTCTCTATGTGTTTTTTAACGTTTACGGTCCCTTTTAAATGGCGTGAAAAAAAAAATAATGGGACAAAACCGTAAAACGTTATTGATCATGTAAGTGTATATTCGTTTCTTGTTATAACATAAATCGGTTTTGGTTCGGTTTGGTTTTGTATATATCTAATTTAGTAGTTGTTTGGGTTGGTTCACTCAAATCTGATGTTTTTCTTTGTGTGGGTGATATTACCATCCTTTTTTATTCTTTCACCACAGTTATGCATATCTCACCTTGTAACATATGGATTAATAGTGTAACATTGTTGTGAAAGAATAAAAAAAGTGGTGTGAGTATATCAACTCTCTTTTCTTTGTTTTCATGTTTGTTTAATGCTTAAGAGACAAAAAGGTTTTATTAAGGGGTGTTTGTTTTCGGCTTATATAGCCGGCTTATGACTTATTTAGTTTTGGGCTTATGTTATGTAAGCTAATGTTTTATGGCTTATTTTGAAAACTTTTCGGCTTATATAAGTTCGTTATTATATAATAAACTTATATAAGTCGAAAAGTTTTAAAATAAGCTACAAAAAGCGAGCTTATGAAACATAGGCCCAAAGCCAAATAATTAATAAGCCGGCTATATAAGCCGAAACAAGCACCCCCTTAAACTAACACCTCTGGATTAATCTGTATCATACGGTTTGTTGCCTAACTAGCTCGAGTATATTTAATATTTGATCGGCGTCATAACAGTTATACTCCGCATATCTCCGACATTCCTAGGTCAAGAAAGTATATACAAACATCACTCACTCTGAACTATATATGACATCACCTTTTTACCGTCTTTTATACCATCGTCAATGAAAATTTCTCTTCAATACGGGCTTGGAATACTTAAAAATGATGGGTATCCACAAAGCTTGTTGTTGGATGAAAATGTATGGTAATGGGCCGGCCATAAATTGGTTGATGGCTAATACTTTAATGAGTTTAATCCCAAGGTCACATCAGTTTCATGGGCCTGTAGGATATGGGCCGGTTTCTCGGATTCTCGGATTCAAACCATTTGTTAGGTATCTGAAACCTATGTGCCTATTTTAAGTTTTTTTTTTTTTTTTTTTTTTTTTTTTTTTTTTTTTTTTTTTTTTTTTTTTT
>LBNU01026836.1:1812-15100 GCA_014162995.1 Artemisia annua | reverse complement strand
TAATACAATTCCCTATCCATGAGACGCTTATTATTCCTAAAGTATCACTTCTAGATGTTGTAAAAAATTTTAAATTTGCGCTAAAATTGCCCTAACAAATGTTTCTCTCGGTTTTATTACACAAGTACCTTTAGACAAAACAAAAATCAAGCGTAAAAGCATTTTCTAAGGCGCTTTCATTTACCTCCTTACACTTAAACCGAACATTGTCCCCAATGTTCACATAAAAGATGTAAAAGTAGAGAAAGAAAGAATATGAAACAAATACTCCCCTGATTTTTGATGTGGATCGTGTGGTAACATGGTTAGATCTTCTTCCAAGATGATGTAAAAGCTCCAATCTCAAAGCGACTCCAAAAGCTTGATGTCACGAACTTGATTTCATGTTCACCTTCTTGTCCAAAATAACCTGTTAAACCTGAGAAAACAAACTAGGCAAACCTCGTGTAAAATCGGCGGCAAAATCTATATAAGGATATAATGCTTGTGGAATGAAAATTTTGCAGATTCCTGGAATTAGAGGTGCAGTAATTTTTATAATCCGGCAGAAAAACTAAATTTTAAAACATTTTCTGAAATTCAAAGGCTGACGCCGTCAGGTTTTAAAGGCTGACGCTGTCAGAATTGATCTGACAGAATCCTTATGTTTAGTTTCCGGAAAATTTCTGGAAAAACAAATACCTTAACTCCTGGAATCCTGTAAAATTTCATCATGACTTGATACAAGCATTTGACTCTAACAAATACTAATATGCATGTTTATTTTATATTATTACAATTCATGTTTCAATTGGTTCTTATAAATAAATTTAGATTTCCCTTACACTTATCTTTTGCAAAATACCTTTATATGTAGTTAAGACGAAGTTAAAAACACAATAAAGCATTTTCACAATTTTAATTTGAAACACGAATCAATAACAATAAAAATAAAATATACTTACGGAAACAAATGAAATCAAATAAACAAACACAAAACAAATAAAGCTTGGGTTGCCTCCCAAGAAGCGCTTGTTTTTGTTCGAGTCACGAGCCTGACTCTACCCTTATTTAACAAAAATAAGGGAGCTTTTCTCTACACTTAGGATTAAGTGCAGGTGATAGTAGCGATACACACCATCTCGGTGGAAGTATGCCTCGTGAGGAAAGAGTGGTGGATGAATTATATGCTCAAAGGGGTGTGCTCCTTTCGTCATAACCTTACCTAGTTCACTTTGGTCAATAGGTGAGTTAAAGTTTTTTTTAAAAAGGGATCATCTTCTATCAAATTTGAGAGACTCCTAGTTGGGAATCCATCTTGACCTAATAAACCCGGTTTAAACCCATAATGTTTCTTGTGATCAATCATGAATGGGTGATATAAGTATGTAAGGTCATGGTTCACTCCTATATTGGCTTCCATTCCACATGGTTTAGAGTCCACTACCTTCATCGTAAAACTACCCGTACTATATGGTTTGATGGGTGGATCGGGACCTATTTCAATTCCTAAATTTTCATCCAAGGATGGAAGATTAGGTAACGGTTTTGGTTGAGGCTCCGGTTCATTAAAACTAGGAACTTCCATAGAGCTAAAAGAAAGGTTATGACTACAAGTATTTGAACCTATATCCTCTAGTTGTGTTTGGTCCAAGGGCTCTACCTCTATTGGGGTTCCTATAGTCTCTTCTACATCTTCCGGGTAAGTCACGGGTGGTGTGTGTGCCTCAAGTGATGGTGGGAGTTGTGGGGTACTTTGTAGGTTTGTGTTATTTACCTCCTCCTTATCCTCATCATGTGTTTTAGTAGAATCTAACCCAAACATGTTCCTAACTCCTAAGTATCTCAAATCCCTCTCTATCCATTTCAAGTTCTAAGTCCGATTCGTAAGAATCTTCCTCAATAACTTGATCACTATGTTCAATTTGCCTAAAGGATTCATCATGTGTTCCTTGATATTCAAAGTNGTTTTAGTAGAATCTAACCCAAACATGTTCCTAACTCCTAAGTATCTCAAATCCCTCTCTATCCATTTCAAGTTCTAAGTCCGATTCGTAAGAATCTTCCTCAATAACTTGATCACTATGTTCAATTTGCCTAAAGGATTCATCATGTGTTCCTTGATATTCAAAGTCATCGATCATAAAACCTAGGTCTTTTTGCTCAATGTGATCATGTTCGGCTAAATCCTCCTCAATTGTTTCTTCAAGTTGTGATGTGTACGAACCCATTAATTCATTAAACTTATGGTTCACGGTTAGGAGGCTTTCCTCAAAATCTTTCCAAAGGGTCTTACTAAAAGGAATTGATCCTAACAACGATTGTTTAATAGAGGCCACACATGCACACAATTCATCAAACCTATCAAACTTTACACCCATCTCCTCTTGTATATATATAAGATCACTTAAAAATTCATTGGAACAACAAGAAGCAAATCTATCTGAGTAAACTAATTGTTCCTCTACTGTTAATGATCTAAATGGAATTTCATCTGCCATGGTGAAAAATGAAAATGGTTTTACAAACAAAGGGCACGAAGAAAAGATAGACTAAAGAAAACCTAGAAAAATAAAATAAAAATCTCACTAGAAAGGAATCTAATGAGTAGACCAAAATAAAAATAAAAAATTCAACCTAAGCAATAACTATTCCCCGGCAACGGCGCCAAAAACTTGATTCGTGGGTTTTGCAACCTATGCACTTAGGTTTTAGCTCTCAAGGGATCTTGAGAAGCTTACAACCCCCACCAGGTAGTGTGCCTGACCGATGTAGTATAGTGAAGTGGCAAGTACCGGGGGATTGATCGTTCTCTCGAGGAATAGTGTCGTTAGGCTTGAAAAGCTACTCTAATTAGGTCTAAGGGTTGAGGGATGATTCTTTTTGTATTTTATATTTTATGAAAGCAAGTAAAAATCTCGGTTTTGGAAGGAGTGGGCAGAATTAGTTGCTAGCCAACTAACCCAAGTATCTACTTTTGCAAATAAAATTAAATAACAAGAAAATTAAAGTGGTTGTTTAACTTATAAATGAGAAATATGTGTTTACTTAGATTTCCTTACTCCCTAGCTATCTTTTATATGTTAATTGGTTTGTAGTGATTATGTGGATGACGGGTTGTATTCCTTTAAACCATTCGTAGGGCCGTGTACGATCTTCCCTAACTCTATAAGCTCCTACTTCACTCCTATGTCGAGCCGATTTAAGCTCCTAACATGGGATCATTAGAATTCGCTCATGCATTAAATACAACCAAATAATCGTAGTACACATCCGATTCATGTTTCTTAAGACGTTCAAGCAAGTTACCGTATAGGAGGTTAGCCAGTTTTCTTAAGCCTAACATCGACTTCACCCAACCACAATAATCACAAGCAAACCAACAACATATAATCAATAGCTAGGTTTCATTAGATCTAAGCAAACACAATAAAGACCTAGCCTAGCATGTTAATTGAAAGACAAGCGTAAGATATAATCAAACAACACATAGACATATTGATTGATTTGAAAGAAGACTTATCTTTAATTAAACATCAAGGTTTCAAGGGTGAAAAACCCTTAAAAGTACTTTAGAATACGAGCTAGGGTTTTTCCCAAAAGTTGCACACTAATGAATGAAAATTAGAAAAGTATATATAGATTTGACAAGCTGACGGCGTCACGTTCTAGTGCGTGACGCCGTCACCTCGCCGCCAAACTTATATTCGGATTGCTCAGATCTCATTCTGACACCGTCCCTCTTTAACCTTTTCTGGGCCGTCTCCCTTTGTCACAAAACGTGACGGCCTACATCCAAATATACGTGACGCCGTCACCCTTTAAAACTTCAAATATTTCTGGGGCGTCTGGTGTAAAAATCATCCTTCGTTTGTCAAAGCGTGACGCCGTCACACTCTAAAGCGTGACGCTGTCAGGTACTATTTCTAGCATATTTTGAGACATTGTCGTTTTCTTCACTTTTATGCTCCAAAAACGTCCAAAATGCTTCCTTTTCCAGAATTCCTCTTCAAAGTACCTAAAATGACAAAAGGAACGATTTAGGGAAATATTTGATCAAATAATTACGGATTAGGGCTTAAATGACCCCCTAAAAGCGGTACACTTTTTGCTTCATCAGTGGCTATCAAACACACCCTTAGGTGGCATATGGTGACGTTGTTGTGTTCGTGGCCTTTTCCATCAAAAAAGAGTGACCAAAACCCCGAATATGTGTGACAAATTAGGCACANTGACGCCGTCAGGTACTATTTCCAGCATATTTTGAGACTTTGTCGTTTTCTTCACTTTTATGCTCCAAAAACGTCCAAAATGCTTCCTTTTCCAGAATTCCTCTTCAAAGTACCTAAAATGACAAAAGGAACGATTTAGGGAAATATTAGATCAAATAATTACGGATTAGGGCTTAAATGACCCCCTAAAAGCGGTACACTTTTCGCTTCATCAGTGGCTATCAAACACACCCTTAATGATTTTAAGAAAATATAAAGTCGAGGGGCATTTGTCAAATTCATAAACGATGAAGCAACCTTTTGCAGTTGAAACATTCTTTTGGTTCGAGTGCCCTCTAAACCATACAGTGCTCTTTTCACAATGTATGAAGTAAAAGAAAAGCATATAATGAGAAAGACTTAAAAGGTTTGGTTTGTCTGCACATTAACATTGGAAGGCCATTTACCACTTGGCCGACACCCCAACCTAAGAATAACTCAATCTTTAGTGAACGAGTGGCTATTGGCAATTGCAAATGTTGTTTCATTTAAGAGACTTACAAAACGAACGAATATTACTGTAACACCCCCAAAAATGTTTACAGCGGAAGATAATATTGTTGGGGTGCTACTCAATTGGTATCACAACACAAAGTATAGAAAACGGATTTAACTTATCCGTTTTAAAAGAAATTTCATTTCCAAAAGTATTAAGTTTACATCATTCAAAATAGTGTGGAAGTAAGGCTTATAAAATATATATTGCGGTCCCAATTATATCAGAGTTGTCTATGACCATGCCATGCCACGCCAAAAGCCTTCAACAGTTAGCTATCGCCTTAACCCTGAAAATACATGCTAAAAGTGTCAACACAAGGTTGGTGAGTTCATAGGTTTGTATACAAGTATTGCGAGTTCAAAAAGGGCTTTGCGATCAATGTGTCATCCACAATGTCGTGAAAAACAAAGTTTACTTTTAAATGAATAGTAATGTGGACCACAAGGTTTTCAAGAGTGAACATTATAACAAAACCATGTATAAAGTGTTATCATTGCCCTAAGTTCGTGTCACCGAAACCATAAGTTTTCTAGTTAAGTGCCCTAACTGAGCAATCAAGTAGGTGTCTATCCGAGCACCCAAAGTAGGTATCAACATACCCAAATAAAGTAGGTGTCTATCCGATCACCCAAAATAGGTATCAACGTACCCAAATAAAGTAGGTGGTTACGCACCCAAGCAAAGTAGGCATCTATGTACCCAAGTAGGTGTCTATCCGAGCACCCAAAGTAGGTATCAACGTACCCAAATAAAGTAGGTGGTTACGCACCCAAGCAAAGTAGGCATCTATGTACCCAAGTAGGTGTCTATCCGAGTACCCAAAGTAGGTATCAACATACCCAAATAAAGTAGGTGGTTACGCACCCAAGATTCTACATGGCTACCGGTTCCTAACTTAGGCAATCTGAAAACAATTTAAAATTATGCACTTGTGTCCATGAGAAAGTAATCNTAAAGTGTTATCATTGCCCTAAGTTCGTGTCACCGAAACCATAAGTTTTCTAGTTAAGTGCCCTAAATGAGCAATCAAGTAGGTGTCTATCCGAGCACCCAAAGTAGGTATCAACATACCCAAATAAAGTAGGTGTCTATCCGATCACCCAAAGTAGGTATCAACGTACCCAAATAAAGTAGGTGGTTACGCACCCAAGCAAAGTAGGCATCTATGTACCCAAGTAGGTGTCTATCCGAGCACCCAAAGTAGGTATCAACATACCCAAATAAAGTAGGTGGTTACGCACCCAAGATTCTACATGGCTACCGGTTCCTAACTTAGGCAATCTGAAAACAATTTAAAATTATGCACTTGTGTCCATGAGAAAGTAATCAAGTATGTAACAGGTAAACACATAATGCTTTCGAATAACCAAATCAAGTATTTCAGCAATGTAGCAAAGTTCAAGTATACAATTCGCGTATCCAAATAAACAAGCATTGAGTTTAGTTAAAAACGAGCATGTATTCTCCCCCAAAACAGTTATAAAACAAGTAAAAGTAGGGGCCATGAACTCACCTCAGTAACGCAGTTTGAATAGAGTAAAGTCAAATGGTATAAGTGTGCGGCACCGACACGCGTCCTATATTAGTATGGCAAGTTTAGTCCACAGTTCCAGTTTAAGACTCGATGTGTAAAGTCTAAATAAGTTTAAAAGTTTAAAGGTGTTCGTGTTATTATTGCTTGTGTGGCAGCATTTAAGTTTAAATAGTTTTATAAGCGTTTGTAAGTATTGGCTCAGTATACAATAGTGAAAGTATACATGTCAAAACATATGCCGGTTCAAAGAAGTCAAAAGACTAAGTACGGAAAGAAATCACAAATAAATATCGTAATAAATAGACGTCGTCAGAAAATAAAATGTCTTTAACAAATAGTATATAAATATATAGGTTTAAGTTAATGAAGATAAAATAATTAGTGGGGATAGAATATTTTGTTTTTCGTCTTTTAGTCGATTTATTTGGAAGAGTAACTAAGTATAGGATTTTTATAAAAATTGGGCATGACCCGTTCGTATGTAGTCGTTTTCCCAAACATACCAATCGATGCAATTTCCCCACGTAAACCATTTTGATAAGTCCAAAAATAAGCAAACCAAATAATAATTCAATAATTAATTCGAATGAACCCTTATTGGTCCAAAAAGTCGAATAAACCCATATAAGCCGAAAACTAGCAATAAGTCCATCATAAGTCAAAATTTATAAAATTTAAATAAGTTAAATCAGTAAGTTCCAAAATAAGCCAAATAGACCGCGGATTGGAATTTTATATCAAAATAAGTCAAAGAGGCCGCGGATCAAATTTTTATATGATTTTGGAACTAAGCACTTTGACTTGACACATAATTTACACGAAACCAGATGCGCTAACATTGGGCTCACACAAACGCAACCCATTTTAAGAACCAACTCAAAACGTTTAATTTACAAGTTTTGAAAAAAAAACAAACCAAAACTATTAAGGTTGAAATTTATCAAATGAGCTTTTTAATATTTGTTGGGCAAAATGAGTAACAACAAACGCACCCTACTATGACCACAGCCCAAAGCCAACACAAATTTTATTCCCACTTTCAACTTTATCAAAGGACTATAAATTGGTAAATATAAGTTATGTAATTTACAAAGTAAGCTTATAACTAACAACATAATAATAAGTTAATAAGTGAGGTA
This sequence comes from Artemisia annua, assembly GCA_014162995.1. Classification (NCBI taxonomy): domain Eukaryota; kingdom Viridiplantae; phylum Streptophyta; class Magnoliopsida; order Asterales; family Asteraceae; genus Artemisia; species Artemisia annua. The sequence goes on along the minus strand of LBNU01026836.1, from coordinate 7,678 downwards.
AATGAACAATTTAGTCAAATAATCACTTCTCAAGGCTAAGAGCCGATCTTAATGTGTCCTTTAGATTTAAGTTTCTTGTGTTTTCTCATAATCAATAATATACCATAAGCTCATATAAATGTATATGTATTTCGATTTGCTCACGAATAAGCTATAGCTTTTTTTTTTTTTTTTTTTTTTTTTTTTTTTTTTTTTTTTTTTTTTTTTTTTTTTTTTTTTTTTTTTTTTTTTTTTTTTTTTCTTTTTTTTTCTGCTAGCACCTTTAATGTTTGTGTTTATGAAATCACCTTTAAAATATTGCAAATGTTGCAAACTCATGAGCATACATTCATAAAACAGAACGAAAATGTCTGTCTCAGTGTACTCTCTAATTCTAGAAAAAGAGAATTTGAAATGNCTTCGGTGTGTTGGGTGTCTTTAGGGAAGGAAGACAGAGAACACAATCAGTACCAAGATTACTTTTAACCCAATCCAAACTCCAAGCCTTGAAATCTAACCACTCGTAACTATGTTTTGAAATATTGAAATAGTGAATGTGTGTTGGGTCCTTGGGGTTCTTGGCCAGATATAGAGAAGACAAAAGGGTGGTGTTTTGACTTTTCTTTTGTGCATAAGTAACTAGTAGAATTGGGCCTATTTGTCGTATACATCACTTTCAAGTTCAACAAACAAAGTTTACATGTGATGGTGTCAGTGTTGTGCTCTTTGTGTTTCGAACAGACAAAAAGAGAGAACAAATGAAAGGTTTGACTAGACTTTATAATATGTAAAGAGGTTGTGTGTTTAATTTGGGTTAAAGTCAAAAGTCATTAGTTTAAGTCTTGTCAATTGTTATCACAAGTGCACACTCGTGAATTTGGATAAGGGTCAAGTTTATTTGGGCGGCAGTATGAAAAAAAAGTGAGGGAGGGAAAGTATTTTGCTTCCCCGTTGTGTATATCATGTCCCGTTTGAGCTTAATGTGTAAACGCGGTACCTCGGTTTGGAAAATGCGAACAATATATTTCTGAAAACGTTTTTATAAAAATAATGTAAAAATAAAATTATTAACTCTAAAAAAAAATAATTATAGAATGTAAGCCATTACTAATGCGGTGTCGGTACACGTGCGGTGTTGTTTTTTTTTTAGGAAATGCGAGATGACTTCTTATTTTTGAGTTTTAATCATCAGTAAATGTCAGAAAATTAATATTTCACATTTTCTGGTAAAAATAAATTGTCTGCAAATGTGTGTCACAGTACGTGGGATAGCTTCCCGTGATTTATTCAAGTGAGCTCGTATAAGCTCAACTAATTAGATAAGTAATAACAAATAGAAATTTATTATTAAAATAATGTTTGGAAAATTACGGGTGGTTACAATTACCTATGCCTTTAGAGAATGTCTAGCCATGAGATTGATGCAGATAAACGATAGTCTTCATGCAGTTACAACACATGTAAGCATCCCACGAATAGAAAGTTTCTACAGATAAAGGAAAGAGCATTCATTCTAAACAAACACGCACAAATAAGCATTTTAATTAGTGTAAGAAAACAAGAATATAAACAAGTATTTCTTTAAGATACGAATTAGTAAAGTATTGTGAAAAGAAAAGGAATTCGAACCAGCAAACAACAACGAGAGAACTTAAACTGTGAATAATATACGACTAGAATGTAAGATAACGAGAACGGCGTCGACCGCCGCGTTGCGGGCGGGCCTGTTTTCTTTCCAAAATTATGATGAGCTGAAATTAAGCTGAAAACGTACCCACTGCAGCACCAACTCCAAAACTTCCAAAAACCAATCAATGATGTCACCATACTGGGAAAAAGATCAGTGTACAATATGCTATCAGCGTTCGTGACACCATCCACTTGAGGACCAAATAATTTTTCCAACAGCTACCTTGCATAACAAAAGTCGTATCGGTTACTACATTGAGAGGCAAACCAAACTCTGGAAAATAAAAACGGCTTAGGATTTAGCACATTACCCCAAGAATTCCAAATGCAACAGGATGAATAGGAGATGAAATGGTCATCAAAAACCATGGTAATTGTTTTCTGCACTCCTGCATATCAGAGTTCCTTAATACTTATTCAAGCAGTGATTTTTAAACAATGTGAATAAACCGCAACAGAAGCACCTACTTCATTGTACTTCTTGCCCACTGCCTCTATCTCGACCTCTAAACCCTTTCCTGCTTTCACCTTCATCACTTTGTACACATTTCCAGCTTGTCTTTATCACACTCCATTGTCCCTTCACTTTCCGCTTTCGCCTTCTAAACCGGCTGCCACGTGACAGTCTCTGAACCTGCTTTCACACTTTAGCCTTCTGGTAGGCTGATCATGCACAGTAACAGTAGATATGTTAATGCAAGTAATCTTAATGTAGTATACACAATAATCAAATATTTTTTTTAGAGTCATGTTTTTTAATGAACTTTCATGAATCCTTTTTTTGGAATTCATTTGTATAGTCATACAAAAAGAGGATACCGAATCAGTTTGACTTACAAATTGCAAAAAGCTAATAACGTTAGTTTTAATGGTTCACCAACTTGAACTTATAGCTTATTATTGAATTCGCTAAACTTGTTTAGTAGCTGTAAAAAAAATATAAAGTTGAAATCTTACTGGCAGTTTAGTGCGAAACTGAGGTTTTAAAGTAATCATAATCCCCATTCCTCCTCCTCCTGAATAGAAATATCAATAAAAACAAACAAAAATCAGATTTCATCTAACCATCTTATCAAAATAACAACATTTGGCCCAGGAAAAGTTACCCATTCGGCCGTTCCAAACCAACCCATTATGACTGACCCAACCCAATCACCCACACATTTTGCTTCTAGTTTTTATGTTGCCGATATAGACAGTTGCATTTGACACTTCCTTGTTGACATTCATCAATATATGGTCTCTATTCTAAATAACTGTGAAGACAAAGAATGATGGCGATATGCCGCAAAAAAGGCAACAATTTGTGAGGAAGAACTCAAATTATGGCCACTGAAACATAGTTTATTTTGCTGATTGAAATGAAGCGAAGCTTAAAATGACTTTGATGTACTAAACTGAAAAGACACATTCAAAGACCCTCTAATTAGCTTATATGACCACTTACCAACTCTCATATTGTTATATCCTACCCTTGTTGAAATTCAATCCGTGTATTTCATTCAATTAATAACAGCTAAAAACTGCACCATCATTTTCCCATTGCATTTGAGTCTTTCCGTTAACATGCAAGAAGAAGAAACATTGTTATTAAAATCCAGTTAATGCTCACCATATCAATGACAACTGAAAATAAAAGACAGTAATCAAATTAACATATAACTGATGCGCGGGATTGCGACCACGCACTAGGGTTTTACTTCTCAAGGGATCTTAAGAAGCTTGCAATCTCCACCAGGCAGTGTACCTGACCGATGTAGTATAGTGTAGTGGCAAGTACCGGGGGATTGATCGTTCTCCGCGGGAATAGTGTCGTTAGGATTGAAAAGCTACTCTAATAGGTCTAGGGGTGAGGGAAGATTCTTTTTGTATTTTATTATTTTTAGGAAAGCAAGTAAAAATCTCGGGTTTGAAGGAGTGGGCGGAATTAGTTGCTAGTCAACTAACCCAAATAACTACTAATGCAAATAAAATAAAATAACAAGAAAGTAAATGTTTGTGAAAACTATATGGAGAGAAGTGTGTTTACTTAGATTTCCTTACTCCCCAACTATCTTTTACCGATTGATTAGTGTGTATTAATTGCGTGGATGACGGATTGTATTCCTTAATAACGGTCGTGGGGGTGTGTACGGACTTCCCCAACTCTATAAGCTCCTACTTCACTCCTATGTCGAGCCGGCTAAGAAGCTCCTAACATGGGATCACTAGAATTCGCTCATGCATTAAATACAATCAAATAACCTTAGTACACCTTGGTTCATGTTTCTTAAGACGTTCAAGCATGTTACCAATTGGAAGTCTGCCAGTTTTCTTAAGCCTAACATCGATAAACATTCATCCAATACAATCAATAACACACCATTCAATCAATAATCAATAGTTAGGTTTCATTAGATCTAAGCAAACACAAAGAAAACCTAGCCTAGCATGTTAAACAAAAGAGAAGAACAAGATAGAATCAAACAACACATAGACATATTGAATGATTAATTGATTACTTATTTTCAATGTAATATGGAAGATCTAAGGGTATAAAACCCTTAAAAAGGCTGCAAAAATCGTTTAGGGTTTCTCCCTAAAAAGTTCCACACTAATGACTAAAAATTATGGGAATATATATAGAAAATCAGATCTGACGGCGTCACGTTATAGCCTTGACACCGTCACCTCGCCGTGATTAGGGTTTCTTGATATCCTTCTTGACGCCGTCCCACTTTAATCTCCCAAAATCCATTCTGGCCTATCAAGGCTTGACGCCGTCAGCTCCATGCTTGACGCCGTCTGGAGTACTATTCCAGCAGATTTTAGCACTTTGTTGAATTCTTCACTTTAATGCTCCAAAAATGTCCAAATGCTTCCTTTTCCAGAATTTCTCTCCAAAGTACCTAAAATGCCAAAAGGAACAATTTAGGGCAATAAATGATCAAATAAATACGATTTAGGGCTTAAATGACCCCCAAAAAGCAGTACACTTTTCGCCTCATCAAATACCCTTACACTTGAGATTTGCTTGTCCNAAATGCTTCCTTTTCCAGAATTTCTCTCCAAAGTACCTAAAATGCCAAAAGGAACAATTTAGGGCAATAAATGATCAAATAAATACGATTTAGGGCTTAAATGACCCCCAAAAAGCAGTACACTTTTCGCCTCATCAAATACCCTTACACTTGAGATTTGCTTGTCCTCAAGCAAATGCGCTTTTATTCTAATCAAAATACAAGTTAGGGGTCATTTAACAGTAATATAAAAGTAATTACAACAAATAATCGTTCCACTTCAATCATAATAAGCACGGAGATTACACACTAGCACCTCACAAGTAGTGTTTAGATACTCACATCTCTCAGGTGTCATAGAATTATATCTCATAAATGAAAATGAACAATATCTCTCACTACCTGTCATAGCAAATAGATTATCATAGGCTTGGAAAAGGATCGAAAACCTTCTCCACTAGGCGTAAGCACCTAAGATAAACTATCAAAGAGGGCTTTACAAAAAGGGTTGTAATGAGGTGTAGGGATATGATAAACACGGTTTTGTTGGATAAGGGATATTTTACTGGTGGCGAGTTAAAGATCTTGATTAATTACACGTACAATATGGCGTTGCTAAGCCAAGACTAGACTTGACTTAAGCTAATCAAAAACTAATAAAATATAAAATAAACATAAAAAGAAACGGGATGGTAGTCCGTATGTTTTTTTCTACTTTTCTTTTTCTCATTTTTTTTCATACACTATTACCCTACCATCCAAAATAATACATCATAGGGGCCTCGGTTCTCCCCTTACACTTGAACTTTTGCATACTTTACAATTTACTATTCTAATGACTCGAATTAAGATAATCGAAACACTTGGAGTACTTTAAAATATTAACACACATATGGGGGTAATAATTTTGTTCTTCCCCATTACTCCATTACACTAGTACTTTACCCATGAGTCCCAATCGTCCCAAAATAATATGTACAAGGATATGACTCGACTTAGCAACCATGTAATCAATTAGATACTTAACTAAGGGTTTAACAAATGTTGTCACAATAATGCACTAAACGTGAGTGCATACAAGGTAGGCTAAGGCGATTTGGGTGTACATTTAATTGGGGTGTAACAAATTCTTCCTTTAAGTAAGATGCTTAAAGTTAGAAACGAAAAGGATAGGCTCTGGAGGGTGTACTAGGGGTATC
>LBNU01026835.1:0-15073 GCA_014162995.1 Artemisia annua | reverse complement strand
AACAAGGCACGTAAACCTAAATCGTAATTAAAACCTAAAAACGTAATTAAAACGTAAAATAAACGTTAACGCGTAAAATAAAAAGTGAAATTTAAGTATTACTACTCCTACGGGTGTAAAAATGATTTTCCTACATTCTAAAAGACAAGAGAAAATTTTAGGAAAAAGAAAATTATTATTTGGACTTTTTATTTAATTATTATTAATTAAAAACTATTTGTAATTACTTAAATTAAACTAAAATACTATTTATTATAAAATAAAGCTAGAAAAATAAAAATTTAATTTTTAAAATTCTAAAATAACCTAATAATAATATTAAAACAGAAAAACATTTTTTTGATTTTTTTATGAATTATTCTTAATTAAAAAGGATTTAAAAATACTTAAAAACTAGTTTTAATTAAAATAAATACTAAACGACTTAGAAAAATTATGAAATTTTTCAGGGAAATCTAAAATATTATAAAAAAAAACCTAGGAAAATAAAATTTCTTAATTTGAAACCCTAATAAGCACTTTTGGACACAATAAGCACTTAGGTAATAAGCTCTTTTTAATCAAATAAGCACTTTAGAGTTCCAAGTTTTTACAGCACCTTAAACTTACTTATTTAAGCACAACTAAACAAGAAAAACACAGATAATAAGCAAATAAGCAATTAATGCAACTTACCCTAATTGACAGCCTAGGTACCTACTTTATGGCTTATGAATAAGCACTAATAAAGCAGATAGTTAAAACCTAAAGGGGGCAAAAGTTAGATAGCCTACCAGAGAACTCTAAAAAAATAAAAGCCCTAATTTTCTAAACCCAATTGAACCCTAATTAGCCCTTAGTACAGACCACTATAGCTACTGTTCTATTTGATGAACAAAAATGGGACAGTTTGATGGATCAAATTTACCCTAGTAAATGTTGTTGGATTTGCTTGAAAATGATTATATGTAAGGTTTGCTAGGTGATCTAATCCCCAGAAGCAAAATTAAGTAAATTGCAAGTCTCTAAATGCACTAAACTATCCCCAGAACAGATGCACTTAACTGATCTAAAATGCTATTTTGACTTTTTGAATGTAAAAGGACTTTGACTAAGTTATGATTCTAGTGATCTAATCTAAACCTAAATGATATATTAAGCTAGTTTTCAGTTTATTTTACCTGATTTTAACTAATATGCTCCTAAATCTAAGATGGCAGATTGCAAAAACACAAGAACAAGCCTAGAAATCCAATTGAAAGGTAATTTTTACTTTTTGCTATATAATGTACCAATTTTATGCTTTATCTAACTTATATTAGCCTAGTGTGAACTACTAATGCCCAATAAACTACCAGGAAACAACAAGAACACATGTTTAATGCCTGATCCAAACACCCCTTTATCTACTAGTTAACACTAACTTTAAGAGTTCTAAGCTTAAAACTAACTACTTATTGATCCAACTAGATTAGTTAACTATTTTAAAGACTGATTGAGCACTCAAAACTAGTAACAAACTACCAAAACACAAATATGCAGCAATGGCTATATGTAGGCAGTGGGTATGCAAGATTTTTTTTTTGAACTAGAACATATAGAAGCCAAGTAAAAGTACTAGAACTGCTACAGTAACCTAAACTAAACACTAATAAGCTACCAGGATCAGTAAGGAAGCTAACTTTAAAAGAGATGCAGAAATTAAAGTGAAAACTTACTTGAAAGTGCAGACACTATGGAAATGAGTACTGGACATCAGATAAGTCTCACAAGAACTATGGAGAAGCTTTTGTGAGCTTTCCAGAAGGGATATGAGCTTGTGGAAGCTTGTGTACCCTTCAGCTAATAATGATTTTTTTTTATTATATATAAACAAAGTTAAAGCTTAAAGGACTGTTGAAAATGCTTAATGAAGCTTGAATAAGCAGAAAAATAAGAGCTTTAAGTTGAATAAAAGCTTATAAACTAACAAAGGATTAAAAGAGATATTGCAAGCAAACACTAATGGCTATAGGGGGCGGAAAGACAAACTTAAAGACATTAAATCTGGTTTAAAGTAAAGGAAGATTACATTAAGAAAAGCTTAAAGCATTACAGAAACATTAACTTTTAGACCCTAATTTGCTCTTTAAAACTCTATACTATACTACTCCTAGACTACACCTAAACCTACACGACCAAGAGGAGAAACCAGGGGCCCTATTTATAGCCTTTAGAAGAAATCTCTGGATGAAGAATCTCCCAGAAGCAAATCCCACCGCCTTTGTGATGCTTATCATGCTTCAAGATCCTGGGAGTGAGTTCTAGCTTGTTCCAACCAATGATTTTGGTTGATCCTGCCACGTTGGCAAGGATAAGATACTCTCTCTGAAACGTTGCAGACTCTTCCAGAAGGATTCAGTACGAGGTTTCTAGATACGAGGTTAAAATGGTGGAGTGAAATTGGGGGGAAGCACAGTAAAAGGTGGAATGGTGGGTAAAGGTTTTTGGGGGTTTTTATTATTTGTTTGACTTGTGATTAGGGATTTTGACCATGGAATGAAGGTTACGGGTTATAATAATTAGGTGTTGGGTCGGGTTCTATGGTAACTAGGCTGGGTTGGGTTAGAGAAATAAGGGTGGTGTATTTGGTTGTGTTGGGTTTAGAGTTGGCAGGTTTGTGGTTATAATTTAGGATTGTAATAGTTTTAAGGTTTAGGTGTTAAATATCAAGGACCATTTTTGCAATTGCATAAAGTCCAAGGTCTACTGTTGCCATATTTGAAAGATATTTCCAAGGACTGAACTTGGCATTTGATGATTTTTCAAGGTAGATTTTGTCTTTTTGAGCTTAATTATGATCTGTAATTAAAATTGCTTCCCCGGCCTCGGCTTTTTGGTCTCTTTCCATATCTCGTGCTCATTTTTTTGGTATTTTGGCTGGGTTTTTGTTCGTTTTCTCATATTTTATTACCTGCATGTACAAAAACACAAAAACATATATATTTGGTAATTATTCGTTAGTTTTTGGTCTTTTTGGTCGGGTTTTGGCAAATAAAAGGTATGTGTTTAAGCACATACCAATCTACATCAACAAATTCAAGCTTATTTTGAAGATATTCCACTCAATGGAATTGGTGTAGTATTGCTGGGAGATTTGACTACTATGTGGGAAACAGAAGAAACTAGCACAGATGATATTTGGAAGAATCAAGAAGTATGGGAGATTCTAAGCTAGAGATTCTTTTGAAATGCTGGTGTTCATGCCTTAGAGCTGGAAGATGGTACAATGATCTACATGCTGGCAGAAAGGAGATATCCTCTTACAAGAGATTTGATGCTGAGGATGCTGGATCATGGTATGGAAGTTGAAGAAGAAGATGAAACAGCTCTAATGGTGATTAATTTGTTCATCAATTGGACAATTTTGAAGGATGATGATTGAAAAATACTGGTATGATCTTAATTGTATAAAATCTTTTGAATAAACAAGTACTTTATTCAAAGTACTGCTGATCAAACAGTACTTTCCCAAAGTACTGCTTGCAGCTTAAAACCAGTTACATTCTTTTGGAATAACAATTTTTGTCATGTGCAAAATAATTTTTGAAGCACAAATAATTACAGCAACAAATTGTTTTTGAGTAACACATGGTGTTAGTACTTGTACTACACGACAAATGGTATTCAACTCACCATGTTTAACAGACAAGAAAGAGTTTGATTCATCATGAGGGTACGGCTCTGATGTGACAATCAAATCCGTTTTTAGTTGACAATTTACTAAAAATTGTATGGTTTCAACTCACCATATCTGAAATAAGTGAAGAGTTGACTAGCCCACAAGAAAATGGCTTGTGGTAAAGGCTGTGGAAAATCCATTTATATGGTAATTAGTTCACCATGGTTAAGATCTAAGAACTAACTAGTCCATAAGCAAACGGCTTTTGGTAAAGACTACTCAAATCCGTTGATAGCTGATGATTTGCTAAAAATCATATGGTTATCAATGTACCATGGTTTACTTAACCTAAACATTGGCTACTCCAGAGTTAATGGCTTTGGTAAAGAGACATCAAAATCCATTAATTTTCAATGATTCACCTCTCACAGGAGTTTACACACCTGGAAGTGATGAGAATAGTATGAAACTGAATATGATTTGATGTACCTTATGTTGCTGAGTAGCTGAGAAGAGATTAAGATGCTGTAAAGACAAAAAGATTGTTGCTGATTAAGATTGCAGATACTTTATGCTGATGATAACAAAATAACGAGTATGACTTTCAAAGAAGACAACCTTTCCTTGAAGATAAAGCTTACACATGGAAACTTGAACTCAAACAAGTAGAATTCAAGTTAGGGGATGATTGTTGGGGTATAAAAGATCAAAGTGCTGCTGAAGATCAAAGTGCTGCTAAAGTGTTTAAAGTCAAAGTGCTGCTTGTGATCAAAGTACTGCTCGTTGATAAAGTCAAAGTACTGCTTGAAGATAAAGACTAAAGATTAGATTAGGAATATTATGTATAATCTAGAATATTCTATAGTTAGAGTTTGTATATTTGTCGTTCAAGTATTGTAAACCGACTAGGGTATTCCTTGTGCCTATAAAAGGATCCCTAAGTCATTATTAGAGATACGAATACTCACGAATACTTTTAGAGAAAAGCTAAAGTTCGATATTAGCTTTATTAGGGTTGTTTGTGAATCTGTACAATTAGCAGGTTCAAAGTTTGGTTAATATAAAGTGTTGAAGTTGTTATAATTCTTCTTAGCTTTGTTAAGTAATTCCGCATACTTAATAGAGTAATTCAGTGTTTCATCATTAGTAGTTTAGGATTTATCCAAGACTGCTAAACCTTAGACAAGCTATAATAAAGTAGTTTGGTCAGAGTATAATGATCCAACATGGGGGACGGGGTGATTCTTAGTGAAAAGTTTCCTAGATTATTTAGGTTGGAAGCTAATAAAAATGTTTCAGTGGGGGAAATGCGTGAGTGGAATGGAATTGAGTGGGTGTGGAGATGGAGATGGGTTAGGACTCCGAGAGGTAGGGGTGAGGGGGATCTTATGCAATTGACGAGTTTAACTAACTTTTTTGTTCCAAATGTATTACTTGATGACTCCTGGAAATGGTTACTCGATGTCAAAGATGGTCACTTTACTGTGAAGAGACTTAGAGAATTGATTGACAACAAGATTCTTGACTCTTCGAATACTTCTCAAGAAACAAGGTGGAATAAAGCTATTCCAAGAAAGGTGTGTGTCTTTATTTGGAGATGTCAACAGAAGAGATTACCGATATGGTCATGGCTTCATCATATTGGTATAGATCTCAACTCTATTCTTTGCCCTCATTGCGGTAATGATATTGAAACATTGGATCATTGTTTTATTCATTGCCCCGTGTCTTCAATAATTGGAAAAAAAGTGTTTAAATGGTGGAATTTGGGGGTTTTTGAAGTTGATACAGTTGACGACATGCTAACTCATAAGGGTCGAAGTAACTTTACCAAGAAACAACAAATTATATGGCAAGCGGTGTGTCGGACGATGCTATATCTTGTGTGGTGTGCTAGAAACAAAAGAGTGTATGAGAATAAAGTTTCAAATCTTACGACTCTTTGTGACGAGCTACAAGTGCTATCTTTTAATTGGATTTCGGCAAGATTAAAAGGGTCAATTGTATCGTGGCTAGATTGGTGCTAAGACCCAATTAGTGCTTGCAAAGTCTAATTTGAGTTTGGTCAGTACCTCATGATGATCTTTTTTGGGTTAGCGTAGGGTTCTTGGTGTTTCATTTACATTAGTAGATCTTTAGTTTTCTAGAGGTGGTGTAGTGTTGTAGCTAGATCTCTTGTCTTGCACATTCTTTGTTTGTTTATTTCCTTATATTTTTTCTTTAATAAAACTTTCTGCCTTAAAAAAAAACGGTTCAGATTAAGAGGCTGTTAAGAGCCTCTTAATGAAAAACAAACACTACCTAAGTTTCATATTCTTATTTAGAATCTAAAAGTGTCAAAACTCGTCGCCTCAGGCTAAAATCATACAATGTCACATTCTATAATTGTTTATTTCATTTTAATATAGTAAAATAAAATAAAATGCGAATCTATTTCGACGTTGGATGTTAAGATGTTGTGGGGTAATTCTAATTTTGATTTCCTTTTTAGTGCAGCTCTTGGTAATTCGGGGGGTATCTTGTGTGCTTGGGATCATAATGTGTTTCGGAAAGAGCATCATACCATTTCTGATAATTTTGTTGCTTTGTTCGGATCATGGATACCTAATTAGATGAAGACTATGTTTATTTCGGTCTACGCCCCTCAAGCTGGTTCTAATAAGCGCATTTTATGGTCTTATTTAGAATCTCTTGTGAATCGCTGGAACGGAGAGTGCATTATTATGGGCGATTTTAATGAAGTTAGGAGAATGGAGGAGCGATAGGGGTCTTCTTTTAATGTTAATGATGCACGTAGGTTTAATAATTTTATTTCTAATGCGGGGTTAGTTGATGTTCAACTAGAGGGATATTCCTTTACCTGGGCACATCCTTCGGCTACAAAGATGAGTAAATTGGATCGCTTTCTTGTGTCGGACGGTTTTATTTCTTCTTTTCCCCATATTTCGGCAGTTTGCCTTGATAGGCACCTATCGGATCATCGGCCTATCTTACTTCGCGAGGTATTTACTGACTATGGAGCTACTCCGTTTCGTTTTTATCATTCCTGGTTGAGTTTCCAAGGTTTTGATCAGTTGGTATCTCACGTATGGCAATCCACATGTCTTAATGATAGTAATAATATGATTCGTTTTAAAAAGAAATTACAAATTTTGAAAAAAGAAATTCGTGTGTTTGTTGCGGATATAAAGAAGAAACAGATGGGCTGTGTAAATGAGCTGAAAACCAAGCTTTCTGATATTGATACTATCCTGGATCAAGGTGGCGTAACTGATGATATTCTCCTAGCCCGAACAGAATATATGAACCTGCTTCTTGACAATAAGGCTGTTGTTGCCCGAGACTATATCCAAAAGGCAAAAATCAAGTGGGCGGTGGAGGGAGATGAAAACTCCAAATTTTTTCACGGTATAGTGAATAGAAAGCGTGCTAGCCTTGCTGTCAAAGGTATTATGGTCAATGGCGATTGGGTTGATGATCCTAGTCAAGTGAAAAACGAATTTCGTGATCATTTTGCTTCTAGATTCCAAGATCCAGATACTTGTAATGGTAAGTTAAACTTTACATTTCTTAATCGTCTTACTTGTGATCAGTCGGCTGATTTGGAGAATCCTATTTCGAAAGATGAAATCCGGGATGCTGTTTGGGGCTGTGGAGAAAATAAATCTCCCGGTCCCGATGGTTTCACATTCGAATTTTTCCGAAAGTATTGGCAGGTAGTGGGGGCTGATTTATGCTTGGCAGTTGAATGGTTTTTTGATCATGCTTCTTTCGCTATTGGATGTAACTCTTCGTTTATAGCGCTTATTCCGAAATCGTTGGATCCGAAAGTTGTGAGCGACTTTCGTCCTATTAGTCTTATTGGTAGTATCTATAAAGTTATTACGAAGATCCTTCAGAATCGTCTTTCGTTGGTTATTGTTGATCTTATCTCGGATGTTCAATCGGCTTTTCTCCCTAATCGGCAAATTCTCGATGGTCCTTTTATTATTGACGATTTGTTAGCTCGTTGTCGGGTAAAAAATCAGCGTGCCATGGTTTTTAAAGTTGATTTTGCAAAAGCATATGATTCTATTCGTTGGGATTATCTTATTGACGTCCTTCATTCTTTTGGGTTAGGAGCTAAATGGTGTTCGTGGATTAGAGGTTGCCTTACCTCGAGTATGGCATCTGTTCTTGTTAATGGAAGTCCAACTTCGGAGTTTCAATTCCATCGAGGGCTGAAGCAAGGGGATCCGTTGGCTCCTTACTTGTTCATTCTTGTTATGGAATCCCTACACCTCTCCTTCATGCGTATTATTGATGCTGGTATGTTCTCTAGAGTCAGGATCGATTCCTCGGTTATGATTTCTCATTTGTTCTACGCAGATGATGCGGTTTTTATCGGCGAGTGGTCCCAAAAGAATTTTAAAGGTATTATGTATATGCTACATTGTTTTTCTATTTTGTCTGGCTTATCTATCAACATAAAGAAAAGCCATCTGCTTGGTGTGGGTATTCCTTCTTCCCAAGTTCTTGAAGCTGCTTCTTCGATGGGTTGTTCAGTCATGAAAGCGCCTTTCAATTATTTGGGAGTTAGTGTAGGCGGAAATTCAGCTTTAGTTAAGTCTTGGGACGAGACGATTAATAAACTCAGGATGAGGCTTTCTAAATGGAAGCTCAAAACCCTATCTATTGGGGGCCGTCTTACTCTCCTTAAATCTGTTCTTGGTTCCACTCCAATTTACACCATGTCACAATACAAGGCACCTAAGACGGTTTTTAACTTAATGGAAGCCATTAGAAGAAATTTCTTCAATGGTGCACAAGATGATGTAAGGAAAATCGCATGGGTTAAATGGGCCAAGGTTCTTGCTTCAAAGAAATATGGAGGATTAGGAGTTTCTAGCTTCTATGCTCTTAATAGAGCTCTTTTGCTTAAATGGGTATGGCGATTCTTATCTCGCGATAAGTCTCTTTGGTCTCGATATATTTGTGCTTCTCATGGTTCCAATGGGCAGAAGCTGTCAGCCGCTTATTCTTCTAATTGGAGTTCTATTATCAAGGAAGTAAATGTTCTTAAGACTCAAGGTATTGATTTTATATCACATTGTAAAATAAAAATTGGAAATGGTAGGAGTACCAGTTTCTGGAAAGATTTGTGGATTGGTGATTCTCGGTTGTGCCATAAGTTTCCGCGCTTATATGCTCTTGAAGGTGACAAAGAGTGTAATGTGGCTGGTAAGATGCATTCTATTGTTACTTCGTCTTTTCGTCGCGCGGTCAGAGGAGGAGTTGAATCCTCTCAACTCGCACAAATTCAAGACATCCTGGGTCCGGTCATTTTATCTAACTCGGAAGATAGATGGATTTGGGACATGAATGGGGATGGAGAATTTCGCGTCAAGGATGTTCGTAATCTTCTTGATGAAACTTTCCTTCCTAAGTCTGATTCGCATACTCGATGGGTTAAGTCGATCCCGATCAAGATAAATATTTTTGCTTGGAAGGTCTCTCTCGATCGGCTTCCGACGCGTTCCAACTTGGTTCGTAGGGGAGTGTTAGTTTCTTCGGATTCTTGCCCGATTGGTTGTGCTACTCAAGAGGACTTGGCTCATCTCTTGTTTCGTTGCGACATGGCTTCAAGTGTTTCTCGTTTAGTTTGTAGATGGTGGAACATCGTGTGGATTCCACTTGATTCTTATCAGGCGTGGCTTTCTTGGTTCAAGTCGATTCGGATGCCTTCTCGTTCTAAAGGAGTCTTGGAAGGTGTGTTTTACATTACGTGGTGGAGCATTTGGAATTTCAGAAATCATCTTTTGTTCGCTGCTAAAAAGCCTAGGAAATAAGTTTTATTTGATGATATAGTTATGCGTTCGTTCAATTGGTATAGTGCTAGGCGTAATAGTTCAATTTGTTGGGATAGCTGGATGCAACACCCTTTTCTTCTTTCTTCGTAATGTTCTAGCTTCTTGCTAGTGGTTTTTAATAATGTTGCCGTTCTAAAAAAAATGTATTTGTGGATGCTTCTTTTTAAAGGAGAAAATGTCAATTGAAATTTCTTTTAACGTTTCATAAGTGATAATACTCTATGCATGCACATTTTTTACATAAAATTCTCGGTATGATAATATTGATTAATATTTATCATCTTCCGAAACTTCTATTAATAAGTACTTTAGAAACTGTATGTATTTCATATAATAGTAGTCGTTTGTGCCTTTATTTTGATATATATTTTCTCGTTAATAATAACTTTAGTCGTATTAGTTTTTGACCCCATGCATACTTTTCTAGAAACGTATATAAAACATTTAATACTCATATAGTTATAATATTCGTGTACGCACGAGTTTTTACATATTTCTTTCGTAATATCGATGAATACCCTTCTTTGAGCGTTTAATATTTATTTTCCTGTTCATAATAATGCTAGCGGTATTTAATTTTTAAACTCTTTGTACGAACCAGTTAAACTTATAAAGAGTAATAACACGAGTCGTTATTGAACAAGGATATCAAACTCAATTACTTAAAAAGAGAAATAACATGAGTTATTCGTATATGTACATTCTCTTGTATTCATTCACATATCATAATAACTTGTGTTTTCATTTGATATTTATAATCCCATCATATACATTAATTATTTTATAACATTTATAAATAACATCAACACATAATGTGTGTACTTTTTTAAATAATAAAATATAGTGTGTATAAAGTATAAGGGGTATTTTGTAGAATTTAAAAAAGTTATTAAAAAACATGAATAGTGATAAGTTCCATAACTTATTTAAAATTCAACAAACTAAGTTTTATCTATTGTGCCCTTTATGTTTCTAGTTTTTAACAACATTGACAACTATATTTTTATAGGTGTTTTTCTCATACATGATTTTTTTTAAGTGTGATCAAAGGAAGTAGAATTTTGACTTTTAATTAGCTAATAGGAATGCTATATTTTCAAATATCAAGTGAAGCTTTCCTATTAGTCTAATTTCAATTGATTCAACACACTTTCGGCACTTTTTGGAAATATAATACTCCCTCCGTCCCAAATTTATTGTCCAGTGTTGACTTTTTTAGTCTTTCTTCTTCAACTTTGACCTTATATATTTTTGTGGGTGTTATATAATATTTGATGCAAAATATATAAATGGGTTGGGTTTTAAGTCTACTTTTCAATGGTATAATTTCTCATCAAGTATTATATAATAAAAAAAATATATATTTGTGGTTAAAGTTAAACCACTATGACTTTGAAAATTCAAAGTGAACAATAATTGGGACGGAGAGAGTATTATATAAGAGACTATTTTTTAGGGAGTTGATATGCACACCGTCAAAAGTGATGTGCATACCACAAAATCACACTAGTGATGCATACAATACAACAACAAATATGCATGATTGTGGTGCGCACATCACTTTTGGTGGTGTGCATATCAATTCCTTATTTTTTATCAAGCCTAAAAATGTAAATAAGACGAGACAATTCGTAAGCTATTAAATATTTAATCACTATCGATTTTTGAGTATGAGTTTTAGCACAATTGAGTCGAGTCGTCGCTTGTTGTACTGTGTAGTAGGGCTGAGCATCGGGTCGGAACCGAACCGACCCGACCCGAAAAAACCGAGAACCGAATTTCATGAAAAACCGGAACCGAAACCCAACCGACGGGCCGTCGGGTCGGTTCGGTTTTCGTCGGTTCGGTTCGGTTTTGTCGGTCTACGTGTATTTTGGCATGTTTTTTGTTGGTTTTGGGCCGAACCGAACCGAAACCGAATTTTATAAAAGACCGGAACCGAAACCGAACCGACGGGCCGTCGGTCCGGTTCGGTTTTGTCGGTTCGGTCGGTTTCGTCGGTCCGGTTCGGTTTTGAACCTTCGGTGCTCAGCCCTACTGTGTAGTGGCCACCAAACGTGGCTGGATCCACACTTGTTATATAGGGGGCACGACTACATACTTAGGATTAGTGATCCCCAATAGAGTCGGTTCTTTACTGAAAAGGGTTAATACACAAAAAAGTTACTAAACTTTACAAAAAAGTTCGCCTAAGTTACTGAACTTTCATTTTGTTCACTTAGGTTACTGAACTTTCGGGAAACATACACTCGAAAATTCAGTCTTAGTCCGAGTAACCTGAACATATATTTTTTGATAAGTTTAGTAACCTGATTGAACAAAGTTTCAAAGTTAAGTAACCTGAAAAAGTATATTTTTATAACTTCAGTAACCTGAGTGAAAAAAGTTTCATAGTTCAGTAACCTAAGTGAACAAAATGAAAGTTCAGTAACTTAGGCGAACTTTTTTGTAAAGTTTAGTAACTTTTTTGTTGTATATAACCTTACTGAAAGTTTCTATTCACATTCACCAGTGCTAATACAGAATGTGCATGTTCGAAGAAAAGAACCCGTCCATGTTTCTATTATTTTTGCGCAGTAGTGTTTAGCATTTTTTTCTAGCCTAAAGAGGTAATTTTACCACAATACCATCCATATTTCTTCTACACAAACGAGCACACCACTCAGTAATCCACCTCCATCGCTCCTCGACCACTGCTTTTTTTTTTTTTTTTTTTTTTTTTTTTTTTTTTTTTTTTTTTTTTTTTTTTTTTTTTTTTTTTTCTATTTTCATTTAAAACCCTAACAAAGCTTACGAAGTTTTCCATCAATTCAATAAAATCTGTTTCAAACTTTTCTTAATTGGCGGCAGCAAATCAAACTTCTAAGGGTTTTACTTTCAAGTTGTGTTATTATTTATGGATATCGTATACGTAATTGCAAATGCATGTGTATAAAACTATATCTATCTGTCACTAATAGTCAATTATATTCTACTAACAGAAAATGAGA
Organism: Artemisia annua; assembly: GCA_014162995.1. NCBI lineage: Eukaryota > Viridiplantae > Streptophyta > Magnoliopsida > Asterales > Asteraceae > Artemisia > Artemisia annua. The sequence goes on along the minus strand of LBNU01026835.1, from coordinate 2,594 downwards.
ATAAGTGTCAAATATATAGGAATGGAAAATGATATATATCCTACTGGGGGCGGACCTACATTGGTATCGGGCGTTGCACGGGTTACACCCAATATGAAATGCAATTTTTTCCGTAAACAAATGTTTTAGTATATGCAACCCCCGATAATTTTTTTTTATACTTTTGGCTTTTTTGTATAACTATAGTTATCCAACTAATTATTTTGTGCATCACCTTTTCGAAAATCCTGAATCTGTCCATGTTCCTGCTACATGTTGCTACTAATCCCTTCTACTTTTATAATTAGGACAAGTGAAAAATGAATGCACTAAATTAAAGGAAAGAAATAATGCATTACACAGGTAATACTTTAGTATAGGTAGGATGATTAGTAAGAGATGGATTAGGAACCTATGTGAAAATAATAAGGATATTATGACGTCATTTCATTTTCAATTCCACTTGACTGAGGCGGCTTGGTGTATCTACATATAAAACTACGAAAGTGATCCTAATTTATGTTTTAAATATCCTTTTAATAGTATTTGTTATGTATTAATTGACAGATGATAATGTGGGTTATTGTTTTTCTCTTGTGAACTCCAGATAAGTGACATTAGAAAGAAAATTAAAAATGTTACTTTTTTCTAGAGTTCAAAAGAAAATGAATATATTTTACACTTAACAATTATGGATAGAATATTACTATTTCATAAATACGTAACCAAGTGTAATTAACAATCCTATATTTTTTTGCATAAATACGTAACCAAGTGTAATTAACAACCCTATATTTTTTGCAGTGACAACTATATATACAATGACTTCTCAAGTCATCATCCTTCATTAATAAGTGGGAATGCTCTTAAACACAACTGCTCCTCAAATAAAATATCTCGCACGTACTTCATATATTTAATTAATAAATAACTAAGATCAACTGATACGAGCGATTATCCATCTTTTCTTTGTTTGTATAGTCCTTATATGTATGTCACGTAAGAAAAGTATTTGTACATGAAGGGGTTGAGAATCATAAGATCTTAAAAACAATATCTATGGGTCTTAATTAGTTCTCTTCACAAAACCTCATGGTTGGAATTTCCACTTAATCTATATGGTAGTTCTAATTGGTAATTACAATTGGTTTCTTTAGCTACTATACACAGCACAAACTGAAACGAGAAGAAGAATAAAAAAGTTATGACATTAAAACATATATTGGGAAACATATTTCGTCGTTTATGCCAAAAATCTTTCTACTAACTCCATGACCAACTAACTTTAAGAAAAAGTATAAATTATAATGGCTGCTATCTAGGATAATCTATTTTTTTGGCAGTTCATATGTAACAACATGTCAATTTTATAATAGGGAATATTTGCATTTTATGTGATCCCATATCACACTTATAAATTTACAACTTGACTCATTTTTGTAGCATATTTTTAAAACTAAGACACTTAATTTTATTTTATTGATGCAGTTACACGATTGACATTCAACAGACAAAACATATTTATTTAATATATTAAAGTACACGATGCTAGAGTAATCTTGGCATTAGAAAACAAATCTTAATTCTAGCAATATGTCACAAAAATGAGTCAAATTGATAATATGTGTCCTCTTGGATGGAAATGCAAATCTCGCTAATAAGATCAGTGTACATGTTGAAACTGTTAGAATATATGTATCATGACATTCATATAAATAAAACACAAAGTAGCACATAATAGCGGAAGCAAGGATCAAGCATAACATGTTAATTATTAACTAAAACTTAAACAGAAAACATACCTCAATTGCAATTCTTGATTAGGGATTGAACAAGTGATGAACCCTAATTTTTATAGAGCACAAGACATAAAGAAACCTTAATGGACCCAACACACAAGACGGACTTGGGCCAACTAATGGAGCAGAAAACAAAATAAAACATTAAAGCAATAACTAGTGATTTGATGAAGACATCCGACACCAAGCGGAGACTATAAACCTTTACTGATAAATATGGAGAAACCAAATTTTTTTTTTTTTTTTTTTTCATAAGCATCTTTTTTTAAGACATTGAAACCGCTACTAATATTACGACACTGAAAAGTCAAATACTAAAAGAGATTGTATAATATGATTTCCACGCTTAAGATCGAAACCATTAGTTTTAGTCAACATCCAAGTCTTTTGCCAACATAATGGATTCAGTAAAGAAAAGTTTTCAAACATGATCCAACCCTGATCCCATCGATAAGTTCAAAGAACCTTATGCATATGAACTAAATCTATTTGCTTGCTGCACCCCATTATATTCAGTCGTACTTATAGCTTTCCCAAACTGCTGTTCACAGAATTTGTCTAAAGTATCAAATATTGGATTTACGGGACGATGCTCATCATCTTCATCAACCCATTTGTCCCAATCAACTTTAACGTAAGGTGGAGTCTTAGCATCTCCTGTCAAAAGTTTATTCCACCATCTTGGCTCCGCTTTCTTCAAAAGGCAAAAAATACTTCTCTCACCAATATTTATCTTGATCCCGTTAACTTTGTCGGCTAGGTCAAGCTTGAGATCATATGCATGCTGACCGGCTGTAGCAGAGAATGAAAAGACAC